>JAUESI010020399.1:0-10443 GCA_032275145.1 Synergus laeviventris | reverse complement strand
TGCTTTTCATCACTCACAGTCGGCCGATGGGTCGTTGCGCGCAGGCGCCAGGTAAACGTCACAAACAGGTGACAGATAATAATGTAATGTCTATAGATATACTAGTTTATATAATAAATATGTGACAGGCGATACTGCTCGTCACAACCTTTACAATGAAAATCAATAAATCTCAAGGAAAAACACTTGAGAGAATTGGAATAAATCTTATGACGTGATGTTTTTAATCATGGTTAATTTTGAGTTGCATTATCACGTATTCGCTCTTTTGGGTCTCTTCAAATATATTTAGGAGATCAAAGAAAAATAAATATTGTAAAAAATTTCGTTTATAAAGAAGTGTTTGCTTGAATTAAAAAATTTTTTAAGTAATTAATTTCTATTATGATATATTGAAAATTAAATTATTTTTTTTACATATGAAGGAATATTTTTATATTCATATATCTGTCTGTTTTACGTACAGATCCATTTATAGTAGATGGATTAGGTAGATAGAAAGATCCATTTTTAGATGGTGAACTGTGAAATAAAGTAATTTGTTAAGTAATGGAATAAAAATATTTGAAACTTTCTGAGAAAACGTGTGCCTTTTTTCGTAGAACAGGCCATATCTTCCATCTACGGTAGCATGTGTTTAGTTACTGGGAAACGCGACAATAATCTCTATCTTGTGTGATTAGTTCGTTGGTGTATAGTTGAACAATTTGAACGCACCTTAGTGGACTTCATGTGCATAAATATTATAAGTTAAACCAAAGATAATATATTTGGTTAAACGTTCACAACGTTGATATGTCCATGAACTCTAACATTAGAAAAAGATTTATATTTCGAATTTAAAAAATAAGAGCATTTTAGTTTCCCCAACTTTACGTTCACAATAATAAATATTTTTTTTATAAAACGAAGCCATTTACGTTTCATACATAGTGAGATAAATTGATTAGTTTTTGTGAAAAATATTACTGTAAACTTATAGTTAGGAAAACTAAATCTCTTATGGTAAAGTATCAGATACCCTTAAGTTTGTATCTCAGACAGAGAAGTGCAGACAAGTGTCATTTTATTTTTAATTTCCTGGTGAAGAATCAGTTAACAATAACAATTGAAGTCGATAAAAAATTATAAAATTCAGATTGAGGTAAATAAACGCATCCTTTGGCCACTTACCTTCATCTTACCTGCCATAGAACTCATCTAGATTTTCGGTAGGACACTTCAGTTTTACATATAAAAATTACGTTGACATGATTCAGACTATAAAGTATAATATATAATTCTAGAATGAATATTCAATAAATGAATAAATACTTATGCAAAAGTTATAATTTGAATATAAAAATTTATATAAAATCCATATAATTATATGTACAACAGTTTCAAATTACAAGTGACTGAAAGAGAATAGTATATTGCTTGTTTTTATGGTTGTATGCTGAGGGAAAACTTCTTGAAAACATTTCTCGAACCGTAGAAGCAGAAAGGTCTCTCCTGAGTGATAAAAAATTTTTTTAAAACCGCTATGATTTAGTCAATTCCATACCTATGGGTTGCTTTCCCCTCTCTCATGGTTTCCGCAATTTCGTTTTTCGAAGGGGCAGAGCAAAGACTCAAAGAGGGAAAAAGTTGATTGTCGGTTAACCTATTGTAACAATTACAGTGCATGGCACCAGGTGGCACTGACACATAAAATCAGCTACAAAGGGTCCCCTGCTTAAAATTCCAGATATAGATTTCGGATGAGTTTCGGAAAAATTCATCCACGCTTTTATGAAATTTGTCCGTAATATGGTATGTCTGGAACTTGTCCTGTTTCATCCGATTACCATCCGTACAAATACTTCAGGTCCGAAATCAATTCGTATTTATCCGGAAGCTGTCCGAATAGCAGAACTAGAAATGATTTTTTTAAAGTGGAATCTGAAATACATCCGTTTTCGTTAGTTCTGTATGTCTGTATACGACAAGAAATGGGATCCGAAATCAGTCCGTACCGGTCTGGAATTCGTTCGGAGTATAAAATATAAAATAATTTTTTATAAAGTGAAATCCGAAATGCGCTCAGTTTTGTCCGGATTTTATCCGCCAAAAAAGTGAAATCCGATATTCGACCATTTTCGTCCGTATTATATCCGATGGTGCTCTCGTAGGTTCCTAGTAGGGAACTTTAGGCCATTAATTGGACGGAAATGGACGTCCTCGGAAGCACAATGTCTTTTGGCCCGCTGGGTTGATCGAATTCAGATTCTAATTTTTATTATGTGAACCGCCCAGAGGGCACGAATGTCCTAAGACTTTTTTAGGACGTCCTAAAAACGTTCTAAGTGCGAATTGACAAGACTGAATAAACGACCCAATCCTTGTCCAATCTTGACAGCCAACGTTTGGCCAATATTATTGGCTTAATATCGACATTTGAATCTACGCTATTGGCAGCCAATATCGGTTATTTAGATTTTTCGAATTTCCATCAAACCTTGGCCAATTACTGGACCGAAAGTCGTCTTTAGTACGATAAAACATTTTTTAAAAGGAAAAGCCAGAATTTGGCCTAGTACCGGCCCTGTATTGGGCCGAAATTCAAATTAGTCCGGCAGATCTTCTTAGAAGTAGAAAAATCAGATTCCGACCTAACTCCGGCACATTTCCTTCGAAGTATAAAAGTCAGAATCCGACCCACGAATGGCCCGTTACTCTGTCAATAATATGACAGCGCTATAAAAATCAAGTTAAAAACAATTGGTTTACAAATGTTGTTGCGGTGATTTAAAATGGCCAAAAACTGTAAATTTAAATAACTTGAAAACTATTTTTTCTATACCGAGAAAACATTTCTAAGTTCCACCATCAATATTTGCAATTTTTAGAAAAAATGAGATTTTACCATACGTAATGGTAAAACGTTGTTAAAGTGGTCTAGGACGCTAAGATGTAAAACACGAAACAAAACTTTTAAAAAAATTCTCAAGTTTAAAATTAGTAATTATTTCGAAAAAATTAAACCCATGTAATACCGGACTTGTGTGAATTAAATTCGGATTCTTCAAATTTAACAGACCCATGTAATTCCAGACTTGTATGGATTAAATTCGGACTCTATTTCCGTCGGGCGTTGAAATGATGGATTTTGTCGTATCAATTCCGGATTATGCAGTTTTATAACTAGACCATGTGGTCTAATATTATATTATCATATTCCGTTTTGAACCGGTTTAATGTCAGATTTGATTAGTACCAATTACAGACTTTACCGGATAAAAATCGGGTGACATAAACCGGACAATGAAACGGACTATTCCTGATTATTTTCGGAATCTGCTATCTGTCCGGAATTTTAAGCAGGGTCCAGAGTACGGTCTTACACACAGGTCCTGACTCGACAATGCGTTTTCGGTAGTGGGAGAAACGCCTCTTATTGTCCGTATGTTTAGGGCCTACCGTGGCCACGGCGCACGCTTACGCTAACATCCCCTGCCTGCAGCGCAGTCCTCGCAGCCACCAGTCACATCAATTTATCACCCACTAGCGGAATTACCTCTTCCATCGTGGAATCAGGGCCTGTATGTAAGACCGTGGTCCAGAGACAGTGTAGCATATTAGTCAGAAATCGACATTTTTCTTGCTTGTTAGACAAACCAACACAATCACAGATCCTGTAAAATGAAATGAACACAAGCATATCTATAAATGTGGCTGTATATCGCGGAAGTGGGGAGAAAATGGCGAGGCCGATCAGTTGTTATAAATAAACGGTACACTGTAATATGCCAAACTCACTATTCCTTTTACAGACCTTATTCTGTCGTCAAGACGATTTTCGTACACTAACGTAGACACAAACCATATTCTTTCTACTCCCTTTCTGTTCACAGCGCTCGAAAAACGAGATTGCGGGCCCGCTCTATAAGAATGACAATAAACCGAAATCATAGGGATGTTATAAAAAAAAAACATTTTTAACATTGATAAAAAATTCTCTTTCGGTAACAATATTAATTGTGATTTGCATAAAACTTATTTTCTAAACGTAAAAAACTTTTAAAGCTTCAGATTTAAAGTTCGGATTGATTCGGAATGAAGATTTGCTTTGGATTGGGTCGGAATCATTATAAAAAGGATTTTTATCCGAAACTTTAGGGAACATAACGTTTATAAATAATTACAAGGTTTTTATCTCATATAAAATATAGATAGGCCACACATTAGTTTCAAAATATGAAGGCTGCGAATGTTCAAGTCATAGAATTATCTGCGGATGAAACATGGTATTTTTCAGAGGATTTTGGACAATATGTGTTTCACCAATTTGAAAATGAAAAGTTTCTAATTTTTGTTTTAAACTGCTGTAATTTCTAACACCGATGTCGATATTTTGCTTTTTCTTTTTGATTCTGATAGATCTTTTCATTCCCTCTGTAAAATCATATCGAAATTTTTTAAATTCACAAAATTGACAAAATGGCGCAATTTTGTTTGAAAATTTTAAAACTAAATTTTTTCAAAAATCCCATTTTTTGCTTTTCATTGATTAAAAATTAAAATTTACATTTTTTGCAAAAATTATAATAAAAATGAGACGAAAAAAGTCAAACAAGCATTGCTCTTCACAAAAATTTCTAAAGTTTACACATTTTTTCTATTGCATATTTATCCAAATTTTCGCTAAAATATTAATAAAGCGGGTTATAATTGTATTGTGCGAATATTAAAAGTGCAAATAATCACAAAAAGTTTTAGTAACAAAACTTTTTTTTTCAAATCGGTGCAGACGATTCTATGACTTGATTATGCTAAGTCTGCGTGGTTTGAAACGAATGTTGCTTCTAATATAATACAAAATATATAATATAATATTTCATATGGAATCTGACCTAGTGTTTTACACTGAATTTAAAAATCGCAGTCATTGAGAGATTAGAAAAGAAATCTAGATTAAAGTCTAAATATTTAAAAAATAAAATCAAGAAATGGAATATCGAAAAATACCGTTATTATCAGAGTCTCATTAAAACAGTAGCTTTAATGTCGTGGTTTTGTTGCAGGAGCACTAGCCTGACGAACGCTCATTTCCCAGGTGTCCAAAAGTTGCGAGACAGAGAATCGCTGTGGCAGCTTCGCAATTCGAGCGGTAAGTGCTTCTTTGACTCCGCTCAAAAAAGTAGTGGTGTATTCGTGTGGCGCCATTACACATCGTGGTGATGTCAACGGATAGTCTGCGGGGACTGCTACCGAAACTGGAGGCACACAGGGAAGATGTCGGTCATCTAACCAGCAAATCAACTGAATGCAAAGAGATCCACCTTGTTGGGCTGGATCTAAGCTCACCTGGAATTACGAGAAATTTGATTTTAAATTTATAGAAATTATTAACCATACTAGAACACTTCCTTTTCTTTCTTAAATAAGCAACAAAAATTTTCTTATATAATGTAATGTAATGAGTCAAAGCTGATTTTTATTAATTATAAGTGGTAAATTATACAAATTGTTACGTCGTAACAAAGATGTGTGAATGAGGTTTTCTGCACAACATTACGCGCGAAAGTACAAATTTTGATCGGCATTAAAAAAAGAACGCAAGAGGGAGGAGAAAATGATCACGTGCGAAGCGAGCGGCGTTGGTTCTCTCTCATTCGTTCTCCATCAGTGAAACGATACACTTACGTGCGCGGAGCTCCGTTGTTTAAAATATCGCCACTCTTAGGCAAAGAAATCAAAAACCCAAAATCTCCGTCGTGAGTCCTTAACCTACAATCAACAACCGCGAGGGTGACGCCAACGCCGGTCCGCGAACGTGGTTTGTTTGTGTTCGGTAAAATTGTGGAAGAAGTGCTTCTTAACCCAATAAATTCTGGATTTTTTGTGCCACACAGACTTTTTCCCAAAGAAAAAAAGAAGGTTTTTTTATTCGCCCTTGACAACAATTCACAAATTATAAGTTATAGCTTAGGAAATATTTATTAAGTTGCTTGAATTAAAGTAAGGACTTACTTTAAATCTTTGATCGAGCCTTGCGATTTCTCCTTGCAAAACGTCGGGAATTTCGTTCGCCGAATCATCGATTTTCTGTCTTTTCGAAGACGGTGTTAGATTTCTGAAATAAAAATCCGGATTTTATAACTGTAATCTGTTTCAAAAACAATAATATATATCTAATAATGTGACCTCTTCAAAATTTAAATATTCAATTTAAAAACTCACTTAATTCCTCGGCCAAAAAGTGCTTCCAGACAGGGTCCAAATGTTCTCTGGAGTGTATGATTGTTAACTGGACTCTGCAGATGTGAGCTCACTGCTTCCAAAAGTGGACTGAAAAAATGCTGGTCTTTCAATGTTGCAAGAACAGGTCCAACGCTACCGTCACCTCTTTTTGTAAAGTCCATCTTTTCCAAAACAATTTCACACTTTTGCAAAGTCTCCAAAGGCATCCTCTTCGTTGGGTTGGACAAGATCTCGAGCAATTTTTTCATTTTAGCAGTTTTATCGGCGTCTATTTTTAATAAAAATATAATTGATTTATAAACGGAACTTATAAAAATAAAAAATAGTCAAATAAGAGTCAATTAGTCAAATAAAATAAAGATTAGTCGACAACAACATTTAGAAATAAAAGATTCTTACTTCCTTCGCCGCTCGACCTAGCAATCAGCTTCCTCAAAGGCTTAACATATTTCATCAATTTCCTGACTTTCTCTTTATAAGCATGATCTTCCATAGGACTTGGATTTCCCGCCATGCCTGCCGGTGTATTTAAGGAACTGTTGGGTGAAGGGGCCATGACTAGTTAAAAATAATAATAAAATTAGTTCAAAAAATGTTATAAATAAGGTTTCAAATTGGAAGGCAAATAATAAAGATTTTTTTGTAACTTACTTACTGACCGTTGCTGTCCTGAATGAATTGATGATTGGGACATTAGAGATGCAACCAAAGCTTGGGAAGCGACCATTTTATTACTGAAATTTCAATTTTTATTTAAGTAATTTTAACGCTCCAGTATAATAAATAAAATGTGTTAAATTAAATTTATATAGGGCCCAAAAATAAGTAAAAAAAATATAATACCCAAAACCACAAGATCCCAAAAATATATCACAAAATATAGAATCCTAAAAAAATTAAAAATTACAAAGTCCACAATATAAGTCCCAAACTATAAGAACCAAAATCATAAAGGCCAGAAATAAACTACAAACGTAAAAACTATACATATATAAGACCAAAAATAAGATCGGTTCGAAAATGTAGACCACTAAAATAAGGCCCACAAAAGAACCTTAAAATAAATTTAAAAATACAAGACCCAAAAATAAAAAAATAAAACCAAAAATACATCCCCCAAAAAATGGGAAAAAATCATGTTTATATATTAAGGACATGTGACGTCTCAGCGAAAAATATTTATTATTGTACACACAGAGTAGTAGAAACCTATAAGTTAAATCAAATTTTCTTATTATAAGTATCACGTGCCCTCAAAAAAAAGTCTAAAATCATGCATGTTATAAAAAATATCGTATGTGGCTTGAGAGAGAAAAAAAAAACATACACTTTGTCATGTATGTTTTCAGTACTTGTCAGAAAAGTACCTTGAGGGAGCCACTAGACCTACAGGACTCGGTACTGAATGAGAAGGACTCTGCCTTAAAAATGTGTTTGTTGTAACGTTTCGTGGTCCTGGAAAGCCAGTATTTAACATTTCGGTGGGCTGAAATTTTATCGTTATGCATTGGTGTGATAGTTTAGAAATATTTATTCCAGAACATATTCTTGAAATCCAATGGTTTGAGATTTTCTAACCTTTCGTTGAATGTTGAGCGTTTGCTGCTGCATCTGATTCGAGCCAATTTGACCCGAGACTATTTGACTCATCTGTTGCTGCATTCCACCAACTATCAATCCCCCTCCCATCTGTCCAGATACTTGATTTTGAATTATAAGATTCTGCAAATAAGAATATTATCTGATACTTACAGTAATAGCATTTGAATAATTTTAGATTTCCACAGCATTACGTTCACAATAATAAATATATTTCCCTGAAACTTTGGAAAATGTCAGAAATATGGAAAACGAATGTTTGGAAATTCTTATCTTTTGGAAAAATTAAGAAAATATTAATGGTTCGGTAAAACAAAAATTATATATTTTTTTAAACCTTTTTTCAAAAAAGAAGAGCTAACCGACATCCGATTTCACTTTCTTTGTCATTTCTCAAAGTTTTAGCAAAAAATATTTATAATTGTAGACACAAAGTTGTGGTAACCTAAAATAATTTTCTTACTTCAAATATTTCATGCCTTTAACTCGGTTAAATTTTACCAAAACTGTTCTAGTTATCGAAAAGTTTGAGTAAAAAAATAGAATTTTCGAAACTATTCAAATGAGTGACAAAAATAAACTAAAAAGTTTGTAAAAAAACTCTAGCCTGCATGTTTTGTTGAGGCTGTCCACCTCCCATTTGAGTTCCTATTTGGCTCATATGGCCCATTTGTCCCATCTGACCAGTTCCTATTTGCACCAACTGCGGATTCATATTTCCTTGACCAATCTGATTAATTTGCGTCAAAATTGCGCTATTCTGTATTCCCTGAATTTGGCCCATGTGACTCACTCCTCCTACATGTACCGATAACATTCCCATTCCTTGCAGTTTATTTTGCATGCTTGCCATATTCACCCCTTGTCCTGGCCTTTGATATAAACTTTGAAGAACTAAAAACCAAATCCCATAATTATTCTAAAAATTAAAGCGTTTTTAAAAACATTCGAAAAAAATGGAATGAAAAGAATATTATTTTCAATTTAGTACTTATTAAAGTTTACATTATCCCATTTCTAATATTTTTATAAAGTCTATGGAACTCTTCTGAATTTGAAGCACTTAAAATCCAAGAATTCCCGAAAATTTCTAAAACAATATTTGTCCCTAAACAAGGTTGTTTTTGCTTCTATATAGCTACATATTGTTAAAAGGTGAAAGATCTCTAAAACTAAAATCCTTACGGTTAGTTGCGGAATTCGTGTTAGGCTGAGAGACTATTCCTTGAGGATTTAGGCTGGAATTAGGATTGTTTCTGGTTCCTTGTCTCGCCAGGGTTTGTAAGGCCCCGATTGGATCGGACATTCTTGAACCACCGCCTCCCCCGCCACCTAGCGCTATTCCTCCACCTTGTTTTTTTAAATCTACCAATAGAAATTCTCCTATGTTACCAAACTTTTAAAGAATAAACACACCTGAAAATTAAAATTTCACTAATCAATATTTACTCATATCCATCACGTGAAGAATCAATCTAGCAACAAAGCCAAGGTATTCCTCCTAAAAAATAAAAAAACAATCTGTGAAGATGAACAACTTATGTGCTTATTCAATGAATACCATGTTTGAATAATAATTGAAAAAAAAAATTTTAATTGAAATTTCCTTTATCAATTTTATTAGACCAAAATATGTTCTTATTGCTTTTTGAAATTAATCGTCCATAATTAAACTTAAAAATGAAAAAAAAAAAAAAGAAAAAAATTATTTCAGTAGAAATTTGTATTTCACCAATCATATTATTGAATAAAATGTATTAATATTAGATGACTTGATTTTTTTCGGCACAAGAAACCTTTTTATTTCGTACAACAGCTTTGAATTTTGATAATAAAAACTTACACGAAAATTTTCAAAATCAGAAATAACAATGACTTCTTTACTTTCAAATTAAATGTATTCAACCTTAAAAGTCAAGCGATTCGTTTCGACCCAACGAATCTTCATTTTCCTAACCTCAGCTCTGAATTTTGTCTTTTTGAAGACTTATAGTGAAAATAAATTCATATTTATATATTATAATAATGCATATTTCCTTCATTTTCAATTAAATGCATTAATCTTACAAGTTAATTATTCATTTCGACACAAAGAATCTTTCTCCTCCTTACATAAGCTTTGAATTTTAATTATTTGAGAACTTATAGTCAAAAAAATAATTTAAAAAAATGATAAAAGTATATATAAAACTTGTAAAATCCTTGTAAAAAATTCAACTTGGTATATAGTGGAATAATTATTCCTTTGATTAATGATTCCTCAGATAAGATATCCCAGATAACAATGCGTGATGGTGCACACTAGCCGCACGTCGTGCGAGTACGATGTGTTGGCAAGAGTTCAAGCACAGTGTGTGCACGAGTCCCGGGTACGATGAAATGTCGACATGTGACGATCACTGAGTCGACACGTTGTGCAGCAAGGCGTTCAGTCATTATGACCCCTATGTTCCACATGTTGTGTGCTTGTAAAATAAAAAACTTAAAATATAAAAACCATATATAAAAACCATATATCATGAATTTATCATATATTAATTTAAAAAAAATGAAGTAAATTATGTTTCCAAATTTAATAAAAATTAAAAAAATAGTTCCTTAGTAACAAAAACTGTTACT
>JAUESI010020398.1:0-10444 GCA_032275145.1 Synergus laeviventris | reverse complement strand
CCTTAAATGAGCCTTAAATTGTGATATAGGTTATATCTGAATATGACAATAGTGCGGTGCCAGCTTAACACACCTCTGAGATTCGGCTGATTCCTCGTACCGAATATGATCTTCTACTTCCTCTCGAGTCATTTCCTCCTGATAAGGTTCCAATTTTCGCTTAATATATTCTTTATTTGGTGTGGTCTTTTTTGGCTTTACCCATACTAAAAATTTTGCCCATTACTTGAGTGGCATTGTATTGCAAAATTTCTCATTTTTCCACACTTGTGACAACTCATTTTTGCTCTATCCGAGAGGGTTAAGTTTTGATTTAGCACCTTAGCGCCTATAATTCCCGAGGCGTTGGCTTGAGAGCGTGTAAGTGGAGTGGGTCGTGGCATGAAGCTTGGTGATGGTCTTGATACTGGGATGGTGTCTTTCGCTGGTTGTGCTTCCCTTAACCACATTTCGTATTCCGTAGCTTCCTTCTGTGCTTCAGCTGTGCTACTTGGTTTCATCGACCTAACCTAACCTAACCTTGAGTCTAATTTGTCTTTCATTTTCATCGCTTTTCATCTTGTTTGTTTCAAGTTCTGTCGCAAGGTCTCGTACAAATCCGAAAATCACTGATTCTCTCGAATAAACATTCGAGAGAATCAGTGAGTTTTTTCGCTAGTATAAAATCTAATAGTAGCTGCGGCTGAGAATACTGTGTCTTTAACCTATTTATTATTTTTATAAAGTCTCCTACGCCCATGTCGTCTTGACCATTCAATGGGCGTATAGCTCTACTCCCAGTCCTAGCGAAAATCAAGTTATTATGAAGGGATAAGAAAGTAGAGAAAAAATGATAAAAATTTGCGCGAGCTCCACACAATGGCTGATGTCACGCGTCGGCTGACGAGGAAGGTTACCTTACCAAAGCACCCGGATGGATCGATATCCACGTGCACTCTGAGGGTAAAAAGACTTATGTCAGCTAGGATGTGACTCCCACTTACATATACCACAACCTTATATTTGGGACACTCAAATAATCAGAGTAAATCGAATAATTGTGAACAAACATGCGAGAGTAGGTCTATCTCCAAACACGCCATTTCAGTTTCTCTCGCCTTCTAGCATCGTACATCGCGAAACTCAACGTTTCCCATTCGCGATCTGACAAAAAAGTAAGGATCTCGAGTGGAACAGGGCTCGGGAGCGAGCGGTGAGCATCTAGAAGTGTTCTCTGGGCAGGACCCACAGTTTACTGTGGTATCCGAGTTTGGATTCACTTTTAGGAAGTGTTTCCTGGACAGGACCCGCAGTTTAATGTGGTATCCGAGTTTAGAGCGCTAAGCGAAAAGGGCCTGAATTGAGTTAAAAATATGAGATCAGGAGAGTGTTCCTAACTCTCAGATATTTGATTTCTTGATAGGATCTGTAAAAGATTACATACTCTCTCTTGTGCCTAAATTAACATTGTGAAAAATAATAATTTGAGAATATTGAAAAACTGATTTATTGAAATAAAAATATAAGAAATATTTAACTTATATATAAAAAACAATAGGAAAAGTTGAGTAAAAATGAGAAATTTTAGTTTAAAAGGCACCTTGAAGTTTCTGGTGAAAAATTTATGATAGCCGCAATAAACTTAACCTTCCTTTTGAACTTCGGCATTTGTGCATCACCTGTTAACAGGATAAGTTACAAGGTTAATTTCTGCAGTAATAAACATATAAAAGCATCAAATTCACTATTCGGAATAAACCTTAAAGCAAACTCGTAGTTTCTTTACTTTTAGTCTTACATTAAAATAAAAATCAAATAGTTTTAAGCGAGTACTAAAAATTTTTAGGCCACTCCAATATATGTATTGAAACTTTACGTTTTTCACGTATTATTCAATTAAATAAAACTCACAAAATTAACCATTATTAGGTTCGGGCACGAGAGAAGAACCAAAGATTTTCTCAAACATTTACACTTTATTCACTTTGAATAACCCTCATGCACATTCAATTTTTCTTATTAACTCTCATTTAATTGGCTGACATCTGGCGTTGTGCTGGATGAAAGATGGCATCGTTCTAGCTGAGGTCGGAAATCTCTTCCTCTGGACTAAGTTGTCTCTGGGGCACTTAGGCTCTTGAACACTAGGGCACTTGGGAGCTTGGATGTTAGGTGACTAGCTCGGCAGTCAACAACTCTTCAGCTGGCTGCCGAGATTCCGGGATTGATCGGCCGTCTCCAGCAATCGTCGGAGCCCTCTGGCTGATCAATAATTAGAAGGCCTATGGTAACCTTCGTGTTAAAAATTTCGTGCAAATACCATCTTCGTCTCTGTCGTCTGCAATAACATCTTGCTGCTCCCCCCTTTCTTCCTCCATGCACCCATCATTTTCAACCTCATTCGGCAGACTCCGTGCCTTTCAACAGGACATTACAGTCTAAAAGAATGAATTCTCCGTTATCACACTAGCAATTAAAAGTTGGAGAATTTTTGGAAGTTAATCCTCCGCTTGCTACTACACTGTCCAATTGTTATTAGTGCCAATCGTTAAAAACTTTTAAAAATAAAAATTGAAATTTAGGAAAAATGTAGAAAAAAACGATTATTATTAACAAGTTCATAATTTTATAACAAATACATTTTTTAAAAAATCGTTGCTAAGTTTTAAAGCTTAGATTATGACCTTAAAAAAACATCATAAGCCCATTGACGGCGGCTTCAAAAAGGTGAATTATTTGAATACCTGAAAAATGAGAATATTTTACAGTGATTCATGCAGGTAATTCGATAGAAGAAGCAGTATATTAAATTTTATTGCATATGTAATGTACAAAAATAGAATTTAATCAAAAAATTCTGTTTGCAAAATATTTACAAATGTGTATATGCTGTTCTTCGCACACTGCCTTACCGTAGGACGCACAACACAAAATTTTTTTTTTAGCTCTCTGATCGCGAAAATAGCACCGTTTTTGTTGTGTCAGTTTTGACCTTATCAGGTCAGGATTAAGGTCAAGTGCAGGTCAAAATATTTAAACCATTAGATCGGAAAAAACCACTTATCTAGGACATTTTTGGGGTCGCTGAATCCGAATCCGGGGTCACTTTGACCACACGAGGTCAGGATCAAAGTCAAGTAAGGGTCAGCATGAGAAAAAAACCATTGAACCGGTGTGAAACCACTTCTTTAAGACGTTTTTGAGGTTGCTGAATCCAAATTCAGGGTTAGTTCGAAACCATGTGGGCAGGATTAAGGTTTGGCCAAGGTCAAAAAGAGAAAACAATCATTCAATCAGAGAGAATCACTCTTTTAAATTTTTCTGTGGCGTCTAACTCTGAATCTGGAGTCATTTTCACCTCATCAGATGAGAATCAAAGTCAAAGGAATTTATCCCAACAGAGTTTTGATGCAATTTTCGAATCAGCTCAATGAATATCAGGAATTATCCCTACATTCACTGTTTCTTATGGCATCTAACCTTTTTATCCTCAAAAGATCATGCGATTCAAAAATTGCATCAACACCCTATTTGGAAAAATTAATTTTACTCTGATTCTCACCTGGTGGATGAAAATGACCCTATATTCGGATTCAGTGACTCTAGAAACGTTTTAGAAGAGTGGTTTTCTCCAATTTAATGGTTTTTTTCTTTTTGACCTTGACATGACCTTGATCCTGATGTCATCGGGTCGAACTAACCCGGATTTGTATTCAGCAACCACAACAACGTGTGTCATTACACGGTGCAGAGAGGCTGGCTAAGAACAGCACCAAGAAAACCCCCTTCGCTCGAGTTAAATCCAACAGGGCCAGGATGACAACTCATTATACCGAAATTCATACAATAGATTTGTATACATATGACATGAAAACTGTCATCTAATTATAACCTTGGAAAACAATAGCCTGGTTATAGCATCTTACACCGACTCACTCTTCAAGGTCTTGACAGCGTCTATTAATTTTTAAAAATATTTTTTTACATAATCTGGCTAAAAATTTACAGACACGAGAACTCTTATATACCTAGAAATGAATAATCTTTATAATTTGAATTAAATTTACTTTCAGAAAAGAAAACGGAATCGAGAAAATCAATAAAAGTAAAGGAGGCTTCAATGACGCTAGTTGAGTTAAACAATGAGTTACTTCACGTACCTTCTTTTGTACCAAATTTCACGGCTGTTAATGATCCAGTTTGCCAGCAGCACGGAAAAATATTTCTACGGCAGTTACGTGGTTTCAAGTTGTGGGCTTTACAAAGTAAGAATTTTGATACTGGTCAAAGAATGGAAAGTTAAGGAATACTTATATTTTTGGCTTAAGTTGATTTTAATTTTAAATTACAGTGTTAGATTCGAGTGGGAAAATCCCTTCTAGTTTGTTGCGGGGAAATGTCAACCAGTTCGGTGATTTTGATCAATGTCTTGGCATTAGTACACGCGTAAGGGTTGAGGAGAAGACCGTGAAAGTCCAAGGCAAATATTGCCTAGCCACAGTGGACCTACATGCTGTTCATCCTAATATGAAAGTTCCAGTGAATCTAATGCAAAGTAGGGGATTTATTAGAGGAAGCATGCGAGATGTAAGTAACTATAGGTTACAATTTAGGTGTCCTCTGTCTGTGAAAATCTATCGTTTTATGCAGGCCTGGATTTACACCTAGGGACGACGTGGGGCAGTGCCCCAGCAGATTACGAGGGGTGGCAAATTTGGAACAGAATTTTTTTTTAATTCTAGTTACTGTTGGTTTCAGAAATGTAAGCCGAACACCGCCTTTCTCCCTGACCATTAGATCCTCTAATCATAGAATGTTGGCCTACGAAAATTCTATGAATCCAGTGAGGCGAGGCTGGTTATATCGGGAGTGGATTGTAATTATTCAAGTATCATTTTAGTTCTGCGCTTAAGTGATTTGAATACAATTAATCAAAATAATAGCTTATTCTTTATGTGCTACAAAAATCCCTTTCAGCAACACTGATTTCGAAACTTGGACATCTTAATCAGATTGAGTGTTGAATCGATAATAAGACTTAGGAAATCGATATATAAATACAGCAACGGAAAAGATTATAACAGACAGGGGGGATTCTAAAAAATTAGAGACTAAACATAAAATACAAATAATTTTTAAAAGAATTTATCTATTTCAGCCGGGACATTTCATCCCAAGATTCACAACATTAAACTGGGCTTTATGTCTGCCCGCGACTTGTTCAGCAGGAGATGCTCATAGATCTATAGAGTCTGCTCTGAAATCTTATAATTTAACTTCAGGAATAAAATTCTCCATTAGCGTCGATCCTGAAATGTGTTACGTCAAACAAAAGTCTCAAAATTATACAAAGGAGACGATTGGTGTTCTGTATGTTTAATGACTCTAGCCACCTTGATTAACACAAGATTGGGACCAGAATCAGTTAATTTCTTTTCTATAGTATCCCAGTGGGCACGAGGGAAATTAGGATAACCCAAAAACACTTTTTTTCCTAGAGGGCAAGGATGCCCCCAATTTGATTCAAAATCTGAAAACGAAAAATGTCAATTCTTCATAAAATCGATCTTTCGAGCTGCTCTTAAGACTTCAGAGTCTCAAGAGATTGATTCCAAATTAGTAGGAGCTGCCTTCAGATTCTCTTACACGCGTAGGCGGATAATTGGATCAAGCTGATCTAGATACCTAGGCATGAGGGTATCTTGGGAAACAAAAAGGCAGATATATTAGCAAAATATATTAGATATATTAGTATTATATTAGATATATTATATTAGTTTAAAGAATGTTTTTTTTTTTAAACTTCGTCGAAATCTCTGTTTAATATCGTAAAATGACATAAATTTATTTTCAAGAATTTTCAAATTTTTTAAACAATAAATGATTATTCATCTCTTCAACAAAATTTTATTTATTTAAAAAATATTCTTCTCACCAAATTTTTCATTTTTCCTATTAGTATTAAATCTTTTGATTGCGAAGAACAATATTTCTGTTTATTTCTCAATAATTTTAGTAATTAATTACCTTCTTAACAGGAACATATAATATGTGAATACTAAGATGTAGACTATATATGAAAAAAGGAAACTTTTATGTAATTTGACGAAATCTCAGAAAAAATGATATATTTAATTTTTCTTTAATGAAAAAATTTAAGTAATGCAATAACAGACCAATAACTATATAAAACATGATTTAATTCACATTCAGTGGAAAAAATATTGTTTTAACGAATTAAAATCGTTTAGGCAAATTTTTGTTACAACAAATGATGTTTTGACAAATATTATTTATACAATTAGAAAATATTTGAAAGTAAATTTATGTCACTTAATGATAAAAGACTTGTGAGTTGGACGTATTAAAAAAAATTATTTTTAAACAAATTCAATTTGTTGTAATTTTAAATAATTTAATCAAAGCTAATTCATATTACAGTAGATCAATAGTAATAATTTGTATTAAAAAAAAAAACAATTTTCGAAAAAAAAAAGTAAACAAATAGAATTTGTTTTTATAATTACAAATTAATTAACCCATGTTCATTAAGATTTCAGTAGACTAATGGAAATCATTTTAATTTGAAAGAAAAACGAGAATTAAGTGCTCAAAGGTCGATTTTATGAAGAATTAACATTTAACGTTTTAAAGGAATTGTTCAAGACACGTGAGGGGTGTGTTAAGGGTGTCCACCTCATATACTTATATGTGTAATACATGAAATGCTTTTTTGGAAAGTTCTCAATAAGCCTCTACAATTTCTCACAACATTTTGCGGAACCCTGACAAATCATTCCAAAAACTCCAAAAATTGATTTTCCCCAATGCAATTTAAATGGGAAACTTCAATTCAAAACCGACACGTGTTAAAATCAAAGTTAAAAAAATAATATGAAATATCTTTTATTAGGATTTCGAGTAAAATTGGGAGGATTGTTGCCCTATGCCTATAATGTCAAAAAAATGTTTTACATGTATTTTTGAGACACCCTAGGGGACATGTTTGTCGTTGGAAATCATTGAAGATTTTCTTAAAACATTCATGTCTGATGAAAATGGTTTCTTTTTTTGAGGCATCCCTGTGCCCACTGATTAAGCAATAATGTAAAAAAATGTATTTAATGTTAAGTTGTTTTTGTGAAATATCTATTAAAAGCAGGTAATAAGCAGCTGGACCTACTTCTCCAAAATTTCCATCCAATATTGATCAACCGATATCGGAAAACGAGATTCGTAGGAGTATGTCCAGTTGTTTACTCTTGTATTTTTAGACGAGTCTTTTAAAAAAAAATTTTAGTATCCAATAGTTACATGATACATTTTTTTTAAATTCCACCCAATTTTATGGTTCTCAACGTGATCAGACTTCTGAATACTAGCCAAGAGTTTTAAAACTTAAAAATCATAAAAGTAGGTCTAATAGAGAATATATTCTCATTCCAGGTATTTGTATGCTACCGTACTGTGCCTCGTATTGATTGCTACGTTGAGAGATTGCATATCATCTGTCCAAGAGAAAGGTGCGGTAAGAATCTGAGACGAGGGTCTTCGTTTTTTTTAATTGTATGGTTCCGGTGTGATGTTGTAAATTTGAATAACCTAGGGAAATATTACAAATCTGATGTGCAATTCTCCATCATGGTGTTGCACAGTATCCCAATTTTGAAATTCTCATAAGAGAAGGTAAAATTTTATTTGTGTAAAATTTGAGCTCTCACGTTTTTGTCAAATGTCCACGTTTTGATACCGTCTAAACCCGAAAAACAAGTTTCCGCGAATGTGTCTATGTAGACTTGTAATCTCTTATCGCGATACATTTCGAAAGAATTAACAAATTGGATTGGCCTGGGTATATGTTCTTAATCTTGAAAACTGAAGCAGAGATCCTAAAAGGAGAGTTGAGACAACGTGTGTCATCTTTTTGATTGGTAGACGAATCGGAATCATAATTCGATAGAATTTGCACATGTTTCAAATTAAATTAATGCAATTCGTCTATCAATCAAAAAGATAACACACGTCGTCTCAACTCTCCTTTTAGGATCTCTGCATATTTTCTGCACCATTCTTTTTTCTCACATATCCACCCTCCCATTTAAGTCGCGAACTCCAACACCTTGAAGGATTTCGGTGGGCCTCTAAACATGGAGGGAAAAGGGGGTAAAATTGCATGCAAAACTAGCACCTTCTCTTATGATAATGTAAAAATTGTAATTCAAATTTGCTCGCCGAAAGTTGCGCAAACGTGCGTACTTGCTTTGCGAAGTGTGAGAGAACTCTTACCTAGTAGATATCATTATACTCTGGCGCATTATCGGTATTTATTTATTTTGCATTTGAAATATTACTTTTCTTTTAAAAATCACTGATTGTTTGACAACCCTTCTTTTTTTCTCAATGCTACCAAAAAATGATCAATTTACTTTGTTCTCAAGCCAGAACCCTATCTTGAAATCTACAAACTATTAATTGGTGTTATTCTAAAGGTTTTGGTCGATTTTTTTATTTTTTTACAGTTTTCTCATCACTCATTTTCATTATCAGACTTATAACAAGTATTACAATTTAGGTTATAATCTCGGAATTATTTACCGTCCTCCGTGAACGAAAAAAATGGTTTTTCCTTCCATCCTTTGGAAACTTAGACTTCATATCAGGTCTAAAATAACAGCTAATTTGCGTTCAACAAGCAATCATACGATATCTAATAGATTTCAAACACCGAAAAAAAAAGTAAAATTATTTTATGTCAATACCATCATCTCTTATTATAGTAGACAAATTATAATAGTACCTCGATTATCCCTAAATTCTTACATTTTATTTTAATTATAGATATAGAATAAACCAAATATTAATATCAAAAGTCTCTCCGTGTATAGTAGATAATAGTTACAGATTCAAAGCCAATGGTGCGCGAGCTATAGTCCAAATTTTCACCTTCGCGCATGCGCAAACTAACTGTTCAATGTACCTAACATTTGGTATGAAGCATCCTGTCAAATAGGACAATAAATTTACCCAATATATGGTCGATCTGAAAACTGAAAATTGTTAGTAGGGTTTACTTGAGAAATAATGCCTCTTATACAAGTATAGATGTGGATAAAATGGTAGAGAGTGAATATGATAAGCGTGGTATTAGATTAGACAATTTTTCATCACTTTTTGAACCCTCGCCTCCCCCCTCATGGACAACCACAGACATATTTTGTGAAAATATAGATATTATTGGTACACAAAAGCAGGGAGGCTGAAAGGAGCGATGAATTAACTGAAAATTCGTGGATGGGCCTAAAATATTTTTCTATTGATATGTACTTAAAAAATTATAATGAACATCAACATTTATTAATCCCGTGTTATCGACTAAAATATTGTTTTTCTCTGAAAATGTTTAATTCTTCCATGGTTCAACAGCAATTTTATTTCTTCCTTCTGTCTACTACCCACAACTTATCAACTAGTTCATTCTTTTCCTTCCAAAAACCCAATTTCAAATCAGCATAGTGACACTTAGGGCTGGTTTCACCAACTCTGATTAAACTCATGATTAGTTAATCAGGATTATTGTTTAATCGCGGCTTTAATCATAATTAAATTGTAATGCTTTCCACCATGGACATTTTGGTTCTGATTAGCTAATCATATGCCCTCTTCGTGATAACTCGAATATTTTCTTGTAACCGCTACTCTGATTAGTTGTAATGTAAGTCTCAGTTAACTTTCGGCGCCATGATATTCAGTAGGTTAAGGCGAAAAACCAACATTGTGCGTCCAGGAAACGCCTGGGTGCGGAAAAGTGGCCCAGTCCAATCCGAAATTTTGAAATCGGATAATATCTTCAGTCTATTCTTTGAGGGTGAAATCTCGAAATTTCACTAAAAAACACTAAAATTTAAGGTTTTGCAAAAATGGGCTTAAAATCGATACTGATGCCTTCCAAGGATGACTTTACGATGAAAAGTCATCAGGGGGTACTTACAGGTCCGTACCGAATCGCCAAAGTCACCCCATGCCAATCCTGATGGAGGGGGAAATGGCTCAAAATTGCGTATTTTCGAGTAAAACGCTTAAATACTTGTGAAGCTCCTAGTTCACTGAGTTCTACTACTTCGAGTGACCCAGAGCCCACCACGTGGAGGAGGCTGCACATCAGGCTCCACCCACGCCCTACCCAACCAACCAAGCATATGTAGAACGTGCTTATTTAAGTCTCAGAGTCATTAATTACATCCACAAAGTCGTTCTTAGTGTCAAATAAGTTGACAGTCTTTCGAGAAAGAAATGTAGCGCGTATCTGATGCCTTGCCTGGACACCTCTGTTACCAGTCTAACAGTTCTTTCCGCCGCTACTGTGTGACAAAGGAAAGATATAAAGTCCTAGTCTGGTACCAAGCCATCGGCCATAGATAGCTTAGCGGTAAGTTCATCCTCTGTTATAGGAATTAAAACTGGAGGT
>JAUESI010020397.1:0-10444 GCA_032275145.1 Synergus laeviventris | reverse complement strand
ACTTTCTATGTCTGACTCCCACCCACTGATATATCAGTGCTCCCACCACGACCACGCCGCTGCGCTACGGACGCTTGGAAAAGCTGTCAAATATCAAATCCGACGGCGTCAAGACTGCGAAACGAAATATTTTCTCAAGTATTTTCACACGATTTTCGTAAGTGCTCGGGTTTCCAGGTAAAATGTAAAAATTCTACAAGTCACTGAATCACCCCGCGAGTTTCTTTTTGAAGCATATGAAAGATTGCATGGAATGCACGTATTGCGCATTATTTTTCTCTTATACTTGAAAGCATAATGTCGATACCCTTCTATCTCCTACGATTCTATTTCCCACAAAACTTTGTCATTTTAGCAAAAAGTAATATTTTTTCAAAAAAAATAGCGAATGACCCATTAGCCTGACATCGAGAAACCCACTCTGGTTAAACGACACTTCCAACAGTATTTTTTTCGGGCCAAAAAACTATACAATCTAAAATTAGTTGACAGATTCGTGCAACTCTACAGATTTCGCCATTTTTTGGTGTTTATTCACATTATTTCGCCAGTTGCTCCAACAACCTTAAAGAACAAGATGTAAAGCTTGCGTATTACCTCAGTCACAATTTCCTTCACGAGATCTGATTTTTTCACTATAATGGATACTTTTGAGCGAAATTTCGTTACTTTATTTGTAATCATCAATTCTTCGTCAATATCTTGATGAATCTGCAATTGAAAAGCAAAACAAAAATTAAACCAAGAGTAAACGAACGTTTAGATCAATGTACATTTAATTTTTGTTTAATTTTTAAGGAAATAGTTTCTCTATAAATACTACATGTGAAATCATGAATTCATTTGTAAATAATACCTGCTTTGCAGCTTCCTTGACATTCGCTCTAATATAGTATAGAGTTTGGTGCGCTTTGTTGACCTATTGAAAAAATATTTTTTTAAATTACGTATACTTCTTGTGCTCAATTACTTATGAAACAAGTTGCGCTAATCTGTGGTGGATTACGGATAACACTGCAATAGGGAGCGTCTATTACGTAAATTTCCTTTATTTAAAATATGATGTTCATCTGAATTTATATAATTTACTGGGATTTACTCCTCCCTATGGATCGTGTGATATTGTAACTGGTGGTAGGGTTTAAGGGTCCATAAAGACTAAGAATTCAAGAGCTGCGAACAAGAAAAGCTGGGCTGCTAGGCCCAGGGACTGTAGCGAACAGAGAGGTCGGTAGTCTGTGCGATCTCAACAAAGAAAGGATCCTTCTTGAGAGTATAACAGTCCATACCTCTTAAAATATCGAGGATGCGAGTCCTCTGCACCGAGGTCACCAAATCTGCCTCAATAATCATCGGACAGAGAGCAAAGGCAGGCTTCTTAAACGGTGAATCGAAAAACTAGGCTGCATTCTGTATTATAAGCCTTATCCGCATATGTGGGGCTCTGTCTGACTGAACATTTTTTCCTAGCTTCTCGTAGGAACCAAATTGATCCGAATTACACTTTAATCGAGTTATCTAAAGGCTCTGAATGTTTGTTCTCATTGCTTCAAAGTTTTAAAAACTCTTCAAAATAATTCAAAACTTTGAGGGCAATTCTACATAATTCGAGGAAAATCCGCAGAATTCCAATAACGATTACATCTTCATTCATTGGTAGCTAAGCCATCGATATAAGTTGACTAATTTGGAAAGAATTAGGAAAAGTGTTATGATTTAATTAGAATTCAAAAGAATTCAGGGAAATTTATAGGATTTATGAGTCTTTCTATTCTAAACAATTCAATTAACAAGTCCACTTTATTCACTGCAACTTTAGCAGTCGATTAACTGGACTCATTGTGAAAAAATGAGAGACTCTGCAATGATTGTATCACAACTCGGGGAATTCCGGAGAATTTACAGTATTCAAAACTCTTGAAATTCCAAATAATTCAATGTAACCAATAGTATTTGATTTGGAAAACCGAACCAGTCTTATGATTTTTCTAGGAACACGAAATCAGTTTTCTATCCGGAACCAGCTTCTCTTTATATAGAACTTAGCTTTATATAGGACTTAGTTTGATTCACAGATCCCATCCGGAAAATTAATCCAGATATTAACTTTCGACTGATATCAAAAATAAAAAATGTTTGTTGTACAATAGAAAATGATGTAGTTTGCTCAGCAATAAGTAATGACAGTTTTCTAAAATCTCTGAATTACAAACAGAAAATCATCTGTGCAAGCAACAACATGATCTAGTACACGTAACGTAATTTCTAATAGTTCAAGTTCAAATGTTACAAATCCTAGTGTAATTCCTAAATCGATAAATGAATATTGGCACATGGGTACACGGTTTATTTAAAATTTACTTTACCAACAAATTATCCTTCGTGATGTCTTCTACTAGTTTGTAGTGGACATTCATTAGTCTGAAGAACTAGAAGTAATAAAAAAAAGTTCTTAATATGTGAGCCAAAATGAGAAATCAATCCAATCCACAAGGCATGTTTTACTGCGGGATAAGCACAGATAATTCTAGCCTATGGTTTAGCATAAAACATTTATTTTGCATCGTGAAAGAGAAAACATTCCCTAATTTAATTTAATTTAAAAATACTTGGAACGAAAAAAATGTAAACCAAAGCCTTAAAGCTACCTTAAAAGCAATTGAGCATGCATCTGTTATTAATGAAATTTATGTAGCTTTCTCAAAGAATAATTAATATGCCTTACCCGAAAAAAGAAGAAAATAATAAATGTAGCATTTACAATTATTATTATAGCACTCTCCAACATTATGGAAAAATATTATTTGTGTTAAAAAATTGATTTATAGATGAATATTAATAAATTCTTATTTAGAAAACTTAATCATATTTTTTTATAAAACAAAACGAAGTTGTTTTGTGTCGCGTTCTAGAAAACTTTATATATGGTGTCCATTTTGACAATATAAAAAAGACATTCAAGCATGACCTACTTCATTTTTGCACAAGCCACATAACAGTCGCATCAATTCATCCACAGAGAATAGACACTAAGAGACCAAAGTGCTGTACATACATGGATTTCACGAAAAATAAGAAAGTTTTTTTGGCGAAGTACACGCGCCTGAACTTTCCGTGCGTGGCGCGAGTACTAATTAAGTACTATACATTTATTGAAATTTCGTTTATTTTAAATTATATCATATAATCATGCAACGATGGATTACACAATAGTGTGAAAGATATTATTATGAACCTGATGTAAATTTTCTAATCAGTTACAATTATAATTCTAATGTTATATTTCTTTACAGAGTTGCAAGAAGAAAGCGAATCCGTATCGCGAAGTTTACACTTGAAAAATATGTGGCTATCCGTCTGGTTATAGAAAATTAAAGAATTTACAATGAATATCCATTTTAAATATCTTATGACGATGTCTGACAAAGTTTTTACTTATGAATTTTTAATAAGAGAGTATTTTATTTATTTATTTACTTATTATCGTAAGATGAAAGTACAAGAAATTCGCGAGAAAATGCCATTTCGCCATCCATAAACAGGTTCGACTTTCTGTGGGAAGGAGATATTGTTTCACATTTTAAAATAAAAATGCCACATAGGACAATTAATCTCATTCGGAAAGGGAGCATAACATTAAAACCAAATTCTATTCCTCAAAAGGTTATATAGCAATATAGCAATATTGTACGCAATAGAGTAATTTATTTTGAAATTTATTTGAAATTTTCTACAGGCTAGAACGTGTGAGAAAGGAATGCCTGTTGTAAATACGAAAAAGTTTACAAACCCCGATCACGAGAATCATACAATGCTTGAGCAAGCAGGTCGAGCAAGCTTTTAACGTTTCTTAATCAAGCCTCCTTTAATGATTAAAATCGGTATAACATTTTAAGTAGTAGTAATTTCTTTCCGCTAACTTTATCTCGGAAAATTCCTTGCAAGCTTCTGATGCTCAAGCCTCCAATCTGAAAGATTATTCACTGCTTCCAGAGGAGAAAAATAGCTTTCGCGAATCTTTTCTTCTGATTTATGGCGTATTTCCGCATTTCCACCAGCGAGCGTCAGCCTAGCCGCCCTGGAATTCGAACCCCAAACATTTGACAACCACAAATCCCGAAATCTCTTCCAAGAGTGTCATCCCGTCCGTTCAGGACCTCGAACTCTCCACAATAACCCTCGACTCCCAGGTCAACCCCAACTAAAGTGTAGACCCGAGGCATCAACACTCGCAAGCTCCACCTTGTCAGGTAATAGGACAATCTAGAGGATCTGCGTCTTCCCTTCCTAAAGTTTACCGAAGTCATAGGGGAAGACCCAAGAAGATCCCCAGACAAGACTCGCGGTCTAGTTGTCCTGGAATAAAAGACCCTCCTACCTTTAAACGACGTCGAAAGCGACCTAGGATAATGCCAGGAGACGATCCGTTGATCCAGTCCCTTATTAAAGACCCTCCAACCCTAAAACGTCGTTGAGGGCGACCTAGAAAAAGACCCGAGCACGCTTCATCAGTTGAGCCCGAAAATCCCAAATTAACCATTAATCCTGAATTAATCATAAGTCTCGAATTAATAACCGACGTGAGCTTTAATACGTCTGCTATCGAAAGTGCTAGGGAATTTATAAATGGCGGGATTATCACCGTTTTCACCGATGGAGCCTACGTTGGAAACGGCTCTCCCCAAGCTCGCACAGGAATCGGCGCCTTCCTGCTATCTCTCAATCTGACTCCGGGACGCAATCTTGCAAAGCCACAAAAATCCAATCCGTCCGAGGACATTCTGGTATCCCGGTTAACGAGGAAGCGGACAAACTTGTCAGACAGGGTATTCCTGACTCTGAAAGTCCCTCCGATGCAAAGACATCGTCGAAGGTGATCTCTTTAGAGGCCCATGCACATAAGAGGCTGTGCGAAGGATAGAACGGCAACTGGAGGAGGGCGGGAATGTGTTGGACACCTCAGATATAGAAGGGGCCTTCAGTAACACTCCCTCGGAAGTGATATGTAGGGAGGCTCTCAAATGCGGTGTACCGAGTCAGCCTGTGAAGATGGAGTCAGCCTCAGAGCATACTCTGGGTCCAGAGGCAACATCCAGGGACTGCCCACAAGGGTGAGTTCTGTCCCCCCTTATGTGTGCTTGGTAGTGGATGGTTTCCTCAGGGACCTAAACATGAGGGATTTTACGCTCAGGGATATGCAGACGACTTCGTGATACTGAATAGAGGGGTCCATCTGAATACTCTGATAGGTCTTACGAGATCGGATATGACGTGGTAGTCTTCACGAGAAAATATAAGGTGGCTGCGGTAAGCGGTCTCTTATTTTGCATAAAGAGGCTCCATTTAGCGCAGTCGGTAAAATATCTAGGAACTATTCTAGATAAGAAAATGAACTGAGTGGAAGATCTGGAAGCACAATGCAGAAGGTTTATCACAACATTCTGGTTATGTAGGGGAGCTTTTGGGAGAACCTGGGGATTGGAGTCGAGGATGCTGGCTTCGCTATACTCAGCAGTTCTAAAAAAATCTACTCTACGCACCTATGGTTTGGTGGTCACGGATGCAGCTTAAGATGATCCATGCAAAGTTGAGCAGCCTACAGACGATTATGTGCAGGGGTATAACCGGGATAATAACGCCCACGGAGACAGTAGTTATTGGCCTCATTATCTGCGAGGAGACTCAGCACATAGCGATAACTGCGGAGGCGGCACGGAAGGCTGGGCAACTTACTACAACGGGCAAATTTTCTCAAAAACCTAGACACTCTAGGCTCTCAAAAGACATCGCTAATCTGTCAACTTTAATGATGCGGCAAGATAAAATAACGAAAAGATAGAACTTCAACAAACTCTTCCAAACATGCATCTCAGAAAGAGAGGTGTGAGAGAAAGAGGAGGAAAGGGCCCTTCTCCAAGGGGGCATTGGTTACACAGATGGCTCTAAACGGGAGTACTGCACCGGAACTGGGATATATGAAAGCGCCAGAAAAGGGAGTCTGGCGATCCCGCTGGGGCAGTATTCAACGGTCTTTCAAGTAGAAGTATGGTATTTACCATTTTTCAATGCGCTGAAACGCTCTTAAATAAAGGAAAGAGGGGTAGGCGCATAAGCATCTGCTCTGGGCTTAGCTTTCTGCTGCTCCATGGTGGAAATCAAGAACTGGGTGGTGCAACAGCACAAATACCGGGCCCAAGTAAAGGGATGTAGGCAGGCTAAAGCCATTCTGGAGGGAATGTCGCGGGTTGGAAATCGCCGGCACCATCCTAAACTTCTTCAAGAAAGGGGTGATGATAATGTTGCAGATGTTCAGGGCATAAGCTAGCGTCAGGGAATAAGGGAATGGCACAATACACAGTGCAACTGGCACGACTGGTATGATCAGCGAGACGACTGGCATTGATGGACGGCTGTGCCCTAAAGTAAGCATATTGATATGGCGTTAAACGTCGTCTAACATCTTGATGATTTTTAAGTTTGAGAGAGATGAAGCTGATTCCTGCCACGACTCAGCGCTATTACAGCGGCAGCTGCATTTCCTGTTGTAAGTAAAAAGATAGGAAGTCTATCCATTTGAATCTTTTTCAATCTTCAAGATTGAAATGGAAAGGAAAAATGTAACCAAATGTATCCTTCGAAATCCATATCAATTTACTTCTATCTCTTTTTTAATCTACGATAAGCTCATTTCTTTTAAATCTACGCTTTTCTATCTTTCTGTATCTTTCGTTTATCGGCAATCATTTTTTATCCTCCACCTATCCACGCCAATCCTTCCTTATTCTACAACTATCCAAATCATTCTTTTTCTATCCCTTTTGTAATGAACTGTCTCGCCTATCTCTTTTAATACCTACTTTCCTATCCGTATCTATCCTTTTGTAATAATATCAATCTATTTCTATCCTTTCTACAATCTACTAGGACGCCTATTCTTTACAAGCCATACCTTCTTATACATGTCTATCCTTTACCTAATCATCTGTATCCTTTTTACAATAGTTTAGAAAGCCTATCCTTTTCAATCCATACCATTTTATCCATATCTATCCTTATATAATAATTTAATTCTTTTTCTATCTCTCTTGAACTATATTACCAAGTCTATCCAAGACCAAGTCTATACAAGACACCTTGTAAATATATATATATATATATGTCTTCACAATTCCACATAACGAAAGGTAGCCCCCTATTGAAAAACCTCTAGGAAATCCTCGTATTATTTTCGAACAAGGGAAACACGAGGAAATTCGCGAAGATTTTCAAATTCCCGAAAGAAATCCGGGAGGATTAATACTCTGATTCGCAGATTTCCTCAAGAAATTTTAAAATCATCGCGAATTTTCTCATCCGAAAATAACACGAGGATTTTTTGAATAGTGTTTTGTTATGGAAATTATTATAAATTACTTATAAATATCAACCATCATTTTCCGAAGTTCTCCGTGTAATTCAGTTCCTTCATAGATTTAAGTTTCAATTTATTAACCTATTTACATGGAAAACAAATCTATTTTGGACGGTCAATTTAATCTCCCTAGTCACTGAATGGTGCTATCTTCGACTATCATTACGTTTTATTGTGTTCCAGCATATTTTCAATGGACCTCAGCAAGGGAAAAGTCGAAAGACTTCTCTCTTCCATATTTAGTTTTCCTCTCCTTAAAAATTTGTACAAGATAAGCTTGCAACACAGCGATTTTTGAAAACTACACAAAAAGTTTCACTTCTTAAATAAAAGATAATGATGATTTTTCTCACGATCAGAAAGTAGAGATATTAAAGATATTTCAGACTAATTTTCGTAATATTATTGAAGCACACAACAGTGAATATAGTGTTCTACGAACAACTTACACCAGGGAACAGTATTATAAAAATACCTTTAATTATGTTGCGCCACAACAAGTGAATTTCACAGTTCCTAAAAATGAGGATAAATACCAGTATCATTACGTTCCGATCTTGGATACATTAAAGCAATTACTTAAAAACGACAATATTCGTTATTTTATTAAACATCGTAAACTTTCAAATGAAAATGGTTTTTTCGATTTTAAGAATGGAAATGTTTTTCAAAATAACTACTTTTACGCACTAGATACAAACGGCGTGATGATTATTTTATACCAAGATGCTTTAGAGGTCTGTAATCCAATCGGGTCGTTGAAAGAGAAATTTAAAATTATTGCTGTGTACGTGATAATAGGAAACTTTCCACCTTACCTATGATCAAAAAGTAATAATATACAGCTTGTTTTTTTATGTCTCGAGAAACATGTCATTAAATTCGGCTTGGATGTTGTTCTCAAAAGGCTTATTGAAGATTCGAACATTTTGGCAAATGATGGAATTACCCTATCATTCTCAGGAGAAACAGTAACATTTAAGGGAACTGTAGTCTTCATTTTAAAAGATAGCTTAGGTAGCCATCAGACAGGATGTTTCATTAGAAATTTCAGCAAGTCAATCTACTTTTGCCGCTTTTGCGAAATACTTTGTTCTCAATTACAAGCGAATGATTATTCGAAAAAACAATGCTGAACCATTGAGTTACAATAAATGCACCCTTTAAGCACAACGGACCGGTAAGATGGTTCAGGGAATTAAGAAAAACTTCCCATTGAATGTTATAGAATCTGGTTTGCCACCCTGTCTAGTTCATGATTTATTTGAAGGATTTATGCAGAAAGATGTTTTGTATTACATAAAGTACTTCATTAGCAGGCAGTGGTTTCGGATTAGTTTCCTGAATTATAAACGTAAGGTTATCAACTGACAGATCCTCAACCAATAGTATCTCAATTATTAAAGAAACATATGAAAAACTATGCTGCACATCAAGTAAAATTAAGCGCTTAATTCATGTATTGCCTATTACAATATACGACAAAATACGAAATGCCGATGACCTAGTTTGGCGAATAGTTTTGCGTTTCAGAAAAATTTGTGAATTAGTTTGCGCTCCAACTTTTTCTCTCGGACAAGTAATGTTGTTTCACAACAAGATTGAAGGTTATATACTATTGAGAATAAAATGTTTTCCACACAAACCTTTGTTACCGAAGCATCACTACTTGTACCACTACCCATTGCTGATTAACGAAATGGGACCTTTACATAATCTTCAGAAAATTAGATTAGAAAGCAAGCACGAACCAATGAAAATGAAAGTTAAACATTGTCAAAACTTTAAAAATTCACGAAAACTCTCTCAGAAAAGCATAAAGAAATGCAATGCTTAAATGAAATGAATTATTGAACAGAAGTAGAGACTTCGATATGTCGGAATACAATTCAGAGAATATTAGTCACGAGGTTAATGAGGTTATAAAAAACTTATTTTTAACAAAATTTTTTTTAAAATATATGTTTCCGAAAAAGTGAATTTTCTGGGTATTAATTATTGTTTAGAAGCACAGTTGATAATTTTTTAATGGGTCGCATCGACATCATTTTAATAAATGAAGGGTACAAAAATTTATGTTTCTTAGGCCAATAATAAGTGAGATAATTTCTTACAATGAATTAGGAGTTTACGAAAGATAGAAAATTAATGAAAACTCGGCAAGAATTTGGACTCTGTTTCGACATTCCTCTCTGCTATCTCCTTTACCCGAACTTATCCTTATCCTTTACCCGAACTGCTTATCCTTTATCCGAACTTTACAAATAACACAAGTGTAAGTACAATCAAATGAACTGGAACGGAGGACATCTTTATTTTAAACTTTATTCTACATAGGTACATGAAATTATAATTTTTAATATCTCAAGAATTTCTTACGATTGTAAATTCAGATTTTCGAATTTAGTCAATTTTGAGTATTCTGTTCATTACTTCAAATAAACAAATCTTCAATTTTTAATATTTTTAAACTCCTGGAAGACCCAATGACCCTTATTCTGTATCATTTATTATAATATTTATAACTTCAATTTGTTTCAGATGGCGCAGTTACTCAAAATCTGGTCCTGTAACAGAGAGAACAAAATTTTCATTTTCATTGAAGTGCAACGAGAAGATGAGCATCAGAGGCACGAAATTGCTACTGGAACGCGATGCACCTTTGATAGATTATGACCTGGTTTTACAGCTTTACCAACACAAAACATTTATGGTTTTACAAGATGGAGAAACATGGCTGAGGAATGATTCTCAACCCAGCAATAATGTCAATGTCGATGACATTGCAAATAGACTTGAAGAACAGTAAGAAATACCGGAGATTAAGCACAAGCTAACCCAGAGCAGTTTAACAGGTTAATAATATGCTTCCAGAATCCATCATTTTGGCAACTAAATAGTGGTCACATCCCGAGTAAAAATGTTTCGTCTTGAAATGTTCTTGGCTTGCTCTTAATATATTGGTCTTGAGACCATTTGAGACGTTGATGTCTTGCTCAGTCTCAAAACTGAGACGAAACTCTTGCTGACCTT
>JAUESI010020396.1:0-10451 GCA_032275145.1 Synergus laeviventris | reverse complement strand
GTTGTATAAATGTATTTGGAACTTTTCCATGGACTATACAGAAAACGTAGAATTGCTCAGCTCAGCAGTATCTGGCACTGGCAGTATGATCGTTACACGTTACACAACCCACAAACCAACGAAAACGCTGATGCTTATCCTGCAAACCCTGCAGGGTTACTCAGTTACGCGTAACTCGAGGTTTCTTTACGTATAATATATTTGTAATTACATATTTAATTTACGTATTTTACGTAGAAAACCTCATGGTCATGAATTTGGTGTTTCGACGTCCCGGCTAGAGTTCTAAGTCGGTTAAATTCTTTCGCGAACGGTAACGAGAATGAGAATATAACCGAGAGTTAAATTCTCAGAGAATTTATAAAAGTAGTAAGGTAGTGACTGCAGCGATGAGTGACTGAACCCGTAACTTGGACCCGAAGATGGTACTGTCCTTTTCTATCATATTGCTCTATCTCCCTTGCAGTCACGTGACAAGAAAGATGGAACAATATGATAGAAAAGGACAGAAGCATCTTCAGGTTCAATTACGGGTTCAGTTCACAATTGTGCTTAGGCCTTAGTACGTTGCGTTTTTCTGCGGAACCATGAGAGTGAGAGAGATAGCCGTATAAATGCGTCTCTCTCACTCTCATGGTTTGCGCAAAAACGCAACGCATTCTGGATCCATGGGACGCCACCCTAAGTCTAGTCACTTCCGGAACACCGGAATTGTAATTGATTGTAATCATTGTAATCAAATCATAGTAACATAAGGAACGGTGGAATTCAACATCAACAAGCAGATCTGGAAAGTGGAATCTGGATTTTGGGTCTGAGAATCACACTTCACAGCACTGCAGAATTTACTGCATATTCGTACAAAAACACGCGATGAATAGCGTAAATGTTTACGTCTTTTGAGAATTTTTCAGTACTGTTTTTATTTATACTTAATACTACAAAACAATGGTGGGCGGGAACATTTCTATGGAGGAGGATAAAGAATTGCGTGAATTGGTCGTTCAAACCCTCGAGAACAATGGAGTTCTTGCAAAAGTTCGTGTAAGTTGAACAGATGATATAAAAAAAATATAGTAAATTCTGGAATTTTTTATAGATTGTACATTTTTTAACACATTAATTTCTTTAAAAGCGTTTTCTAATTTTTACTACAATATCTCTCTGCACATTTATCGTTTTTTAATTTTGCAGGCTGAAATCCGAGCGAGTGTGTTTTTAGCACTTGAGGAGCAGGAGTCAGCAATGGTGAGTAAAAAACACTTAAGGGTGTTGGATAAATAACTTAACCTCAAAATTGAATCTCTTAATTTTTCTCACTAAAATTATTTTAATTACATATATTTTCGCTTAATATTGCAAATTTTTTAAATAATACAAGTGCAAGTATAGAGCGAAACAGATTTAAAAAATTTTTTGCATTCAGAGTAGGGTGACAACAAAAAACCTAAATATTTTTTGAGGCGAGCCACCACCCCTCAAACTTTCTTTTAGGAACAAAATGAACCCGTATTGTTCTAAAGCGTAATAAAGTACCCAGTCAAATCCTGATTTGAGAATTTTCTAAAATGCTTAAGCGAAAATATCTTTTTTTTTTAGAGAGAAAAATATTCTACGATCTTAATAAAATTGGCTGTATACCAGGTCTTGCCTGGATCGTAACTTAACTTAAGATATGAAGAAAGGAAAACCTAAAATATTAAAGATTTTAACTTATTTCAACGTAGGGTTGGGATCTTTCGATCTCTATTCCGGTTAGGATTTCTCACCTCTGCACGGTTAAGCGAGCGCTAGCAATGTAGCTGTCACGCTTGGCTGGTGTTTCCTATTGTAAACTATGCTTGGTATAATTTGTGCGCTATTGTACCTGGATCTGGAACATTAAAATTCGCGGAGACTACAAAGGGGTCCTTGAGGGATGTCGTCGTCGTTTACCACCTGTAACTTGCAGGGGAGTAGTCATGAAGGTGGTGGAGATGATTACTCCAGAAATATAAAAAGATTTGCAGATGAAGTGAGGAATCCACGGGGCACGAAGCAAGGGGTGGTTTTCCGCATTTAGCATCCCGGAGGGACCGCTGGGGAACTTCGGGTTTAGGAAAATTAACTTAAAAGGTTTACAAACTGTTACCGGGAAGTGAGGGGGGATTGAGGTCCAGGAAGATCTGGACGAGGAGCATCAGGTTTAATCTAATGGCGAATAAAAGTGTTCACTTTAATTAGATTACTTGTACTTTTGCAAAGGCGCCTCGGCTGTTCTGTTCAGGTGCATGACTAGACTGCATACGCCCGTGTGTATCCTTGATACAAAACCAATACATGATACCTAAGGGGGTTTTCAAGGGTGATATCAAAGGTCTATGATTTTTGTATAAAATTTCAAGATCTCGCCAACCTAAACTCATTAGCAGAATCATTATTTTTAATATTGTGTATAACTTTGCAGAATCCTAAACCACTTATCAATAAAAGTGTAAAGCAGTACCTGGAAAGTTCGGAAGGAAAATTATTATTTTCATTAGTTAGAGAATTTCTGGAGTATTTTGGATTAGATTACACTATATCTGTTTACGATCCAGAAACTTACCTCGGAAAAGGATATACTTACGAAGGAAGAAACAAGTTATGCGAGGAGTTGGGCATCAATTCCACTGAACCATTGCTTGGAGAAATACTAAAAAATAATATTAATGGTGCCTTCATTACTCCAAAAAAGGTAGGCCAATATCTAATACATGTTTTTCAGATATGGAAAAAACGAAAATGTTCAAATATGATAAATAAAGTTTATGATAAATAAACTTCGCGGTTTAAACATTTTTTATATGAAAGTGTTTATCGGAATATTCGATTGCTTTTTCTAAATTATGACTTGAAATTAGGATACATGGATCCAAGAAACCCCTATTAATTTCGCTGACTATTCGAAGTATTGTACGTTTTTGAAAATATTATGTCAATCTTCCTTTCATTTTATAGAATAACGAAAGCGAGAACAGTTTGGATAAAACGGACGAAGCTGAGACGCATTTGAATAATGCTACATTCGAAATCAACGTTCCTAAAGTGTTTCATAAAGATTCCACATCCGACTGGAACGATACAGACATATCAGAAAATGTAGAAAGCCACTCACAGTCGACATCACAAATACCATTCAACGTGACAATAACAGATAACAATAAATCTGAACAAACTCTCAGTCCTTTAAAAAGTAGTCCAAACTGTAAATCAAACGACTCTAACGCAGAAAGTACAATAATTAGAAAAGATGTATCTACATACAACGAAGTTAATAGTAAAGAAAATTGTGAACTGCAACTCAAGGAAACGATTGCAAGCAAAAGTGAGAAAACTGAAGCTCCAAACAAAGTATTGTTGGAGAATAATAGAAAGAGTTTGGAGAAAGTCAGTGTTTTAAATATCTCAGAAGCCTCTAATAAAAATATTGTATCTGTACTAGACGAGGAGCAAACAACTCAAATTGAAAATACCCCTACACAAAAATCTGTAATTGTAGTAGAAAATAATGTACAAAATAAAAATAAAATTGTGTCAGAGCCACCCTTTGAGAGGAGTGTATATTTTGACGAAATTATAGTTGACGGAAAGGCAGAAAAAGTTGAAACGCTAAGAAATAAAACTGACAGATTATTAGGAGAATTACCTCCCTTAATTTCTCGAACAAATTCTATATTTAATGATTTACCACCGCTGAACGGTAACAAGACAAATATTAATGACTTGAAGGAATTAATGCAAATTGGTGAGTAAATGATTTATTTCCTTTAATAATTATTGGTAAAAAAAATCACAAACAATTTATGTTCTTTACTACTTTATTATTACATAACAAAAATATGTTTGATCGAAATATAGATAAATATTTAATTTATATGAAAATACTCGTTATTTTATCGATATCGTTTTATAATTTTTTTTTTGAATCTTTTTTTATAATTATACGTAATTTGTTCAAAAAATTTCCCCGCGAATTTCTTAATTTTGGATTTTAAAGTGTCTGTGTGATGTGTGGTCACATACAAAAGTTGATTATACCGCACCTTGTAACCATTTATTAAATACCTGAAATTTTTTTGTATCTTTGAACTTACCTTGTTTCTGTGGAAATATTTGCAGCGTCGGACGGAACGGATAATTATGACGAGGATTTCATCTCGTCAGCTTCTGGTAGCGCTAATGAACAGAGTCCATCTAAAGAGCAATCTAGCAGTCCTTCGAAATCACAAACTAAAAAAGGAGAGTCAGTTTATAGTGACGAGATCATACAAAGCGAGGAGATTAGCGAGGAAATAGAAGATATAATTAGCAGTAAATCATTTGTAAGTGTTCGAATTTTTTTGTTGATTCCAGAGTCGCTAATTTTCAAAAATATTTAAATAGAAAACTCCCGCAACACAGTACATACTAAAGCGCAAAATTTAATTTCAGCTGGAAGCCATGGCAGAGAAAAATATTTCAAAATTTACAGTGGGAATTACTGCAGACTATGTCAAAGAAGTATAATCTTTAGTTTCTTTGAGAGAACTACAGTGCAACACAGTTCTTTCTCTGTTAATAACCATAACAAAAAGTTATTTTGGTTCCCAAAGGCTCGATGGCGAACTTCTGGCATTTAGACAATGCTATTAATGTATGTATTTCTGCAACTGTAAATAGTTTTCTTCTGGTAAGTGACTCAACTTTATTTATCGAGTCTTCAGGTGCCTCAAGATCATTAGTATTACTTAGATTGTCACCGCAAAGATAAACTTTTAATACAATATGAATAGTGAGTACATTAAGAATGAATTTCTTTACGAAACTTATCAAAATAATAATTCAAGCCAATATAGGGAAAAAGCACCAATTATTCACTAAGCATTCATTAATAACCTGAACCTCAGAGCCTAACGCCTTAATTCTTATATATGTACATCTATGTATTGATATAATTATACTGTATTACATTTTACTATTATTTGCGATACGATCATTAGTGCTTTTACCCTATACGGTGTCCGAAAACTCATGTTGCACAGCTTAGGAGTATATTTTATAAATTAAAAGGTATTATATAGACGAATAAGTACAAAAAGGCATTTTTTGCAATAACATTTTGTTCCAGGCAACTAATATCAGAGGTAAACTTAAAAAGTAATGTATTATAACTAGAAAGTTACATATTGTTAAGAAATTTAGGATTCATTTTTGACAAAGAATTTTCCTAAATGCTGGATATTTTGCGTTTTGGGACACTGAGTATGAAACTAACTAAATCAAATGCAACGGCGTAATTGTAAAGAAAAGTTACTAAAAACAATCGCTCAAGAAAGTCGCTCTGCAAAAGAACGTAGAAGGGAAAAAACGGACTGATCATTTTTGTATCTTGCTAGTACTTAGTGATTCTGTACTTTGTACAAGTGAGAAAAGAAAAATATTTTTCTACGTTATGTAGCATAAGTGAATACGATTTGTAAATAATCAATATTGTAAAGAAAATAACTACCAGTAATACAAATTTCCTCTCATTTCTGGAAAGATTATTATCTGGCGTTCAACACATTTGATTACCTTCTAATTAAAATATCGTTCTGCCTTATGTACTTTCATACATCTATGACGATTAATTTTCTCCTGCGTTATTTTGCACGAGCGTCTGGTACAATTATTCCTATAATAATGTAATTCCTTACTATCTTAGGTACATAATCCATCATAAATGTATTTCTGGACAAATTACAAGTACTTTTAAGAAATATTTTTAAAACTAGATTTAAGATAAGTACTTATTACCCGTGAAGAAACTTAATCATTGTAAGTTTTTCTAACCTATTGTATTGTCAAGAAGAATGGTATTTTGACAAGTCAATCGGGTAGAATAACTTTTTTGGTACCGAACATAACACCATAAAACCTTAAAAGAAGGGTCGACAAAACCCAAAGAGAGTAGTAATACAATATCGATTTCCAAAGTATCGGGAATATCCATTTTTTATTATTATTGTAACGGGTTTATCGATAGTCCGATATCAATATTGCACCACTACTGAACAGGTAGCATTTTTTTCAGTCAAGCACTCGAATTTTTTTACTTCAGAAGGAAATATTTGTTTTTAAAAAATGTTATGATAAAGTATTTTCAACGTACTGCCACGTTCGAGTTTTCCTCGTTTCTTAAATGTAATGGGAGTAAGCGAACAAACTTAATTAATATAACATGCATAATTACAGTCCATTGGCATTTCAAATAATATTACGAATAAAGAAAAATCTTTGAAATAAAATTTTTTTAAATGAGGATTTTAATTTAAAAGTTTAAAAAGGAACTATTTTATATTAAAAAAGTAACATTCCATTTTTGAAGATTATTTTACTTGTGTTCGCTTATCATACTTCTAATATCCCATTATGTGAAATTCGATAGAAATTGGTTTCTACTACAAATGACCTCATTTAACTAAAGTTACTTGTAAGACGCTTGCGGATGAATTAATAATATATTTAAGATGACCTTTTACAGTATATTGTGTAAAGGCAAAGAAGAAATAATTAGATATATAAATTCTCTAACAATAATGGTGCTAAACCTTCTGAATTGAAGAGTAAACTCGAAAGTAATGCTACGACAAAGAGTGTACTCGAGTTTGGATTTGTAATATGTCCCTTAAAACTAAAATCTCTTGTTGAACTAAATATATTCTGTAAAAGTAATGCAGTTTTAAGTATTCTGAAGCAGCATGAAAAATAACGTTATACATTCTTAGAGAAGAGAGTAGCGAAGTACAATTTAGTGCGGATCAATTATTCACCTGAAAATCAAAATATTTTGAGAAGTGTGATGTATTCTGTATAAAAGGTCTCAAGTGGTACATTATAAAAATTATTGTTATTAAGGGTTTTTTTTATAGAGGTCCTATTCTCAAATTTGAATCTCTTCATGTTTCTCATCAAATTTAATATTGTTTTCATGTAGAAGATGCTTGGAATTCTAATCTGAATATTTCAAAGAATTTATTATATGCAATAAGTGCTAAAATGAAATATTGTTTTGCTCTCTGCACAAACTTCTATTCTAAAAACGATTTAAGGTGTAAAACGAAAAAAATATGTACCTAATTAAAATGTTTTATGAGACAAATGAAGAAACTCAATTCTGTGATTAGAGTCTTTATTCAAGTCCCTTAGAAGTACTCCAGTAGACTCGCGTAAACTGCTGCACTCTCTTAGTGCCTTACTCGCGACCTGCCGCACTCTCCAAGTGCCTTACGGGCAAACTGCCTCTCCTCTTGAAAGGGCTTAGCAAATTTGGCACTCCTTGAGAGCAGTGGTCTTAGGCACCCTGCAGTTTTCTAGGGTCTATTGTAGAACCAGTCCAAAACTCCAAAATAAAGTCATTTACAGAAATCACTTCATTTTCTTGATATTTCGATATGGTTACTTTGATATCGATATTTCGATATCATTGGCCTTAGGCACCTAGGAGTTTTGTAGAGTCTAAAAGGTCTAAAATAAAGTGATTTTGAAAGTGTACCAACTGTTTTAAGAGTTCGAATCGAATACTAGTGATTGCTACTCATTCTGTCCTGACAGAGGCCATCAAATTTTCTTTATTTGCACTCCGGCATGCTACATATTTTACTTTCAGTTATATAATATAAGCGTACCTATACAAAAGAAAATTCGCTTTGCATTACCAAACTTACTAGAATAGGAAAAATAAAAATAAATATTCAGCTGAGTACTGAACCACTCGACTCATATGTAAAAAACGAGGAATCTGTCTATGTATCGCAATACCTTTTAGTTAAAAGTCAGCGAATTGACCCAATTGATCTGCAAAATTGTATGCCAGAGATATCCAAAACTCAGATTTTTAAAATTGAATTCCAAATTCAGACAGAAAACTTTAAAATAGTCTGGATTTGAGCAGTAATCAATTTAAAAAGCGTTCATATTAGAATTAAATATTTATGGTATAACTGAAAATTGCTGCCCCCTTTTAAAAATAATTTAAACACAGTGCATCAATTTAAAGTTTACTCTGCGGTCATCGCGAGAAGCTGTTTTTGGAATTTCAGCACTCGTATTCAAACAATTTGATCAGTTTTAGCAACACACTGTTACGTTTATTAGTCTCTCCTCAATTTAGAATTGTAGTTAACATTCCCTACTAATGTAGAATAAAGAGGATAATAACATTCCACTTATTTTTTTTGTAATACAGCAATCTTCTAATAATTGTTTAGTTTACTATTTATATTTACTATTTTACAGCGTAGACTTTAAGTCATTATATTAACTAACGAATATGATGGTATGCATTTTTAGAGAAAGAGCAAAGCATTTTCTTTGGTTATAGCATTTGAAGTGGTGAGAAATATTTTTCATCAATAAAATTCACGATATAATAGTATATTATGCACCAAGAGGAAAAATAGCGACTTTTTGAGTAATGTTTTCATTACTAGTCGGAGATGTGTTTTGAAAAATTACATTAAACGAGTCGTAAGAATTCCTGCCTCCGTTACATATATGGTATTTTTTATAACAGGTATTTTTTGTAAGTTCGATTTAAAAATATGTTAGAATTTTTTTATTCGAACTGTCTGAGAGGGTTTTTAGGTTTCCGGATTGTACAGTATAATTGTAATCACATTTCTTGTCTTTTAATTATGAATAACAAATAATCCCTCTGTAACTATGTTGAATAATTGGTAACTATATTGTGCCTTTTAGCTTATGTGGATTTTAAAATACAAAGCGTTGTAAAATAGTACTGTGGACCTCTGACTTTTTGCAGAATATCGTATGTTATTTATCATTTTCGACATTCAATCACATTGTAATAATATTCATGTATACGTTACTTATTTTATAAAGACATCTTTTTTGCACTTACCTTGTTCTTCAATATTGTCTTTCCTACGTATAGTATGCTTCCAATAATAAGAAAAGCAAGTTACGCAATGTAGAATAAGGTATTTTAAAGGATTTTGGATTCAACTTCTAGCGTCAAAATTCGATTTCGGTAACATATAATCTGCATTGACATATATATGTATTCTTGTTTCCACAAAACCCAACTAACAGTGAACTTTCAATATAATTTAACAGTAAAATTTATTAATCAAATTTTTATTTCTACATTCGCTCGTGTTCTTTCTGTACTCGGCTCCTGTACGTATTTCCAACAAGATCAAAAGTTTCCATATATCTATCCATGCACATCGCAACGCACTTCTGCAACAAAAATAATACATACATTTTTTAATCAGTAAAACTTCTGAGTATTGAAACAGTAAAAATGCTGCTTATATCCTTTGGTTGCGCATATCACATCTTCAATAACATGTGTTTTTCCATGTGGAAAAAAAAGGAAATCGAATTTTCTTAAATCAGCATAGGGACACAATATTTTTTTATTTTAGAGGTAAAATAGGGATGTTATTCGAGTTCCCTGATTTTTAATTAGAAAAAATGTTTATTGATTTTATCCAATTACCCATTCTCAAGTTAACGAAAACAATAAAGAGATTTTTGAACATTATAAACAAATATAGAAGCTTTTTAGAAGTTTTCCAGAGTTTACTAGTCTTGAAATATTTGCGATGCTCTAAAATATTTGTATTTAGATAAATTCTTTGAAATCTCTACATAATTATAACTTTAAATCTAAAACTATTCTTACTACGATCATTTTTAGTACATATACTGGCTGATACTGGTTATGTTTGCAAATCATGTGTTATATACCTGATCAGAACTGTCGAGTGAGGTTCCTGGTTTGGAAATACATTTTCTGAAGCATTTTTTAGTCATTTTCTGTAAATAAATAAAGAAAATGAGTTGTTTCATTCAGGGCAAAACTGATTTTTTATTTTAAAAAAATTATGCAATTTTACCATTATTAATTCTTGCATACTAGCAACAATTATTCCCTGTTTAACCTGCTCCATAACTGCCTCTCTCTCAGCACCGGTTAAACTTACAGCTCGCGTAGAATCCATTTTGTGTTAAATTATAAAACAATTTGACTATTTTTTATGTTTAATTCGTTGCTTGAATGATCGCTCAAAAATTGAGTAATACAAATCTTCAATCAAGAGCAATCTGAGCAATCACGCAAATAACCGAAAGGCAAAAGATTAGGGACAAGCACATGTCAGAGTCAGGCATGAGGCAACTCAGAAGCATGTGGGTTCAAACCAGGGATGGGTAAAGGCCTGAGCACAATCGTGAGGTTCTGTCCTTTTCTATCAGATTGTCCTATCTTTCTTTCGCTTTCGGTCACTTGAAGAGAGATAGAGCAATATGATAGAAAAGGACAGGACCATCTTCGAGTCCAGGTTACGGGTTTATTCGTTTATTGTCGCCCCTGCCCCTCAAAACAACTATACATTCAATTCAACGCTCAGCCTCAGCGGTTAGGCCCGTTATTCACCCATTTC
>JAUESI010020395.1:0-10456 GCA_032275145.1 Synergus laeviventris | reverse complement strand
TCTGGCTGTGAACTTCATGGCTTTGGAGATGCGTCGGAGAAGGCTATCGCTGCGGTAGTCTATTTGAGGATCCTGCTACCCTCAAATAAGATACTTGTCTCACTAATTTCGGCAAAGACAAAGGTTGCTCGCCTTAAAGAAACTTCTTTGCCTCGATTAGAGCTTTGTGCAGCCATTCTACTTGTTCGGCTGGTGGTTCATGCCCGCTCGGTCTTGAAATTTCCTAATACGGTGCCGAGTCATATATGGCTTGATTCGGCAAACACTTTAGACTGGATACGAGGTCATCCTCTGCGATGGATGACATACATATCAAATCGAGTCTCGGAGATAAAGACTAAGCTGCCTAACGCTACATGACATCATGTTTCTGGAGTCGACAATCCAGCTGATTGCGCGTCTCGAGGAATCTCTCCCTCACGCTTAGGGAGCCATCATCTCTGGTGGACTGAACCTACTTGGTTATCGCAACCACCTACCTCTTGGCCACCTTCTACGGGATCGATAGATCCAGATATTAATAGAGAGGAAAGGACTGTTGTTCATTCCACAACAGTTGATCTTGACCCACGGTGGTCACTACTGAGTCGATGCTCCACTCTAACAAAATTACTTCGTACCACTGCGATCTGTTTGATGTTCATCGATAGGTTACGAAAGAACCTATCGATGATATGTTGTCTGCGCAGCAGACTATATCGCTGCGCAGCAAATGATAGATAAATTGAAATTTCCCGTCGGCAATTTTATGATTATACACAACTCCGGAATTTGCAAAAAAAATGGGCTTCGTTCCCGGAATTCTGTTACTTCCAGCTATAAGTCTGTAACAGAGAATTTCACGATTCATAACACACAAAGAAATGCCAAGTATGAAAAATTCAACACAACACCACCGGAAAATCATAAAGTTTTGACGTCTAGAGCGTCAGACGTTCACCGTAACGCCACACATGTTTCTGACCGAAAATTTGAACTCCATATATCAAAACTTTATCATTTATCAATTGCAAAATTCTCTCTTACAGACTTATAGCTGGAAGTGAGAGAATTCCGGGAACGAAGCCCGTTTTTTTTCACAAATTCCGGAGTTGTGTATAATCATAAAATTGTCGACGTGAAATTTCAATTTATTTGTCATTTGACATTGTCTGCTGTGCTATTGTGCATTGGTGGCGCCACAAAAATTCTAAGTTCGTTTATCCAATGACCTTTTAAAGACAAAATTAATTTCTACATAAAGCCGGAAATTTGAAACTGAATTAGAAAAGATAAGTTAAAGAAGCAAAAGAACGTGTTGAAACGTTAAAATTTTTAAAAGTAAATATGTAGCAGATATGTAGTACCTTTTTAGTTTCCTTCTGCAATTTCTTCAGCAGTTTGATCATTTCTGAGTACAACCACCCCTTGCAATTTTTTAAAAAAGGTATTGACCCTTTTTAAAAGCAGGTTATTTTTACTGGATCTGCTCCCTTGTTCTAGGTGTAAATTTAGAATGCACCTCTGAGGTGATTTCAACGTGAGTGCATGTGGGTGGATGAGGTCTGTTCCAAACAAAGAATGTGGCAAATTCCCACATTCAGGTTGGAACGGTAACGCGTAACTTGAAGTTTTATACGTGTCACGTCAACGTAACGATCACAATTAATAATAATAATAATAATAATCGTCAGTTAATTAATCATTATTCACATACCTTCACACATACAAACATGAAATCATATAGCATTACCTTTCATTGTAAACATTTAATTATTTATTTTATTACTTAATTACAATAATTAGCAATCATGTAATTGACCCTTACAAATTTGAGCCATGATCAAAATATAAATCTGCAAGAGACCATCCACCCATATACCTAGGCGCCTGCACTACAAGCTTCATCCTAGAACCACACTCACACATCTCCACTCAAATGTCCGTGAGAACCAGACTCACATATCTCCACTGCACGTCCATGAGAAGTTTTCCTGACATTCACACTAACCCGGTTGCAATGAACTCTAGGCCTATCTGTGATACGCACACCATCAAAATAAGGGCGTTACTAAAAATCACCTTATGACCCACCAATACCATGAAAACATGTATTCCTACGCTCTCACCAATATTGCCACGGAGAGGTTGGCCCAAATTAAAAGGTCTACACTAATACTACCCTGGAGAGGTTACACCGATACCAGCCAAGTACCAAAAATCGATATATAAACACAACAGACCCAACAGCAGCCAGTGAGCCTAAAATTGTGTCCAGGGTGATAAAGATTCGGTACAGTGAGCCTAAAATTTTGTCCAGGGTGATAAAGATTCAGTGCAGTGAGCCTAAAAATTGAATCCAGTGAGCATAACCAGAGTCAAGTGTAGACAGCTAGTCCAGCCAGTAGACAGCGGGTGTAATAAAAACTTACGCACTATCTACCACAAGTGCAACCGTGAGAAAACCTTAAGATACCGAAGTACCATTGAGTAATTGTGAGTGAAAAAAGGATTAGCAGAGAAACACCGGTAAGCGGACCATAATAACACACAGGCTCACTCGTTTAATTTGTTAAGGGTCAAAATTTCGTTAAAACATAATAAACATTCCTTGTAAAATTTAACTATTGTATTTAGTAAATAAATTTATAAAGTCCAATTAATATCTTTCTATTATTGGCTTGTCCTCGTTCCCACTTTTACATTAAGTTGTAGAGTAAAACGAGGGATTAGTTTTAATAGAAATAGAGTCTGTTGCCAGTTAGAATTATTATAATAATACTTTAAGCAGGACGTAACATACGTATAATACATAATTTTGCGTATTATATGTAAAAAATGTAATTAATGTAACAAAATGGTGGACTCTAAAGGGGGGTGGGAGAGAATAGCATAATATAACCTCACTTTTTCTGGATTGCAGATTAAATGAATTATTTTTTATAAAATTAAAAAATTGACTAAATCAAATGTTGGAAGTGCAAAGGGGCAAAAGATCCCTTTGGAAGAACTGAAGTTTGAGCGGCTGAAAGTTGAAAATGAAACCGTTTCAAAATTTTGAATTTGTAAAAGTAATTTACAAAATACTAGCTACGATCATCTTCTAGCTTATAGGTATGTTAATATTGTTGATCCTTTGTCAATTGATTAATAATTTAAAAAGCTATTATTTATGAAGCAAACAGTGTTGTCGACTTGTCGGCTTATTAAAGTAAATTAAATGTAAATAACTAGGCACGTAAATTAAGTACGTAATTTACTTTTAAAAAACGGCGTAAATTACCTGAGGTAAATTACGTGCGCAACCCTGCCCACATTACAGCCTCAAAAAAGTCTTCGGTATGCCATGATTTTTTAATCAAATATGAGATGGTATGTCGTTAGTCCGTCCAACTCTAAAAATATATAAATGCTTAATATTTTACAGGAGATACAAGGTGTTAAGATATCAACACCTAGAAATCCATGTGTTTAAAAACACGGGAATTCGCACTTCATATGGGGGAATTTACGTAACCAGTATGTAACTCTAGCGTAATGCAGGATAAGAAACAAACTCCAAATACGAGAGAAAAGCGATTCTCTCGGGAGATAATTTCAAAATAAATATAAAATTAAACTTTAGTATGGTATTTAAAAATATATTAATATAAAGTTAGAATGTAGTAACTGAAATGAGAAAAGCGCAAGCGGGAACGCTTGCCGGGCACTAGTGGCAAAGGTAGACTGATGCTGATTGGCTCACGGAACCCCTCAAAGCCACAGATGGCCAATCGGCTGTGACCAGATATCGTGCGGAGATTCGGCCGGAGAAATTTATAAAAGCAGAAGCTTTGTACACAACATTCACTCAACTTGGATCCTCGGTCGTGGAACAGTACTCCAACTCAATACTGAACCAAAGCAGCCCACCAAGCCTACCAAGCGGACCAGCCAACCATCCTCTCTCTCTCTCTCTGTCTGAAGGAAGTCTCCAAGCCAGAGATAGATCGCCTTCCGAGAAGCTGATTTGGCTTTGCCCGCCAACGTCAAAGCTGTTATTACTCAGCAGGACTGAAGAGAAGAATAAAGACATTTTTTTATAAACCAAATACGCCTTTCTCTGAAACAAAAATTTCTTTCCAGAACTAGTGTTGAGAACATCTGTTCTTCTAGAACATCCACCTACCCCTTTCTGTCTGAGCACGCTTTAAGTTCATCCCTCCTTTTTGAGGTCAGACAATCTCTCCTAGGACCTCCGGGTCGCCTTTGGGATGTCGTCCCACTTCCTCGACGGTCAACTTTGCTAGGACCTTTGGAAGCCTCTTAGGAATTGACCAAGGAGTATATGGGCTTGAACTCTTATCAGAGAGCTTCTTTTCGCCGAGCCCGAGAAGCGGGACAACTCGCTAACCGCCAGTTTAGCCTGGACCCCGAGGATTCCTTCAGCTTCTACAGACGCCGCAACTTGTACTCTCACCCGCACGGAGCATCCAGCCGATCATATATTTATATATATTATAGGTACAACTAATTATTTAGAGTTGATGTAAGCTTCGAGCGCGTGATATCATTATTTAAAATAAAAAAATTAATAATTAATTTTTTTATTTTGATACTTTTAATAATATTTTTAAATACATATTTCTTATATGAAAGAAAACCAATAATTTTTTCATTCATCGCTATATGCAAAGTGTAGGTAATCGCTGACTCTACTCAAAATTTCATTGTTTTATAATATATTCTATACAAACTTGAAGATTTAAAAAAATCCTTCATTTTTTCTACTCCATAATCGAAATTTCGTTTTGAAATCAATGTCATCGAAATTATCATAAAAATTAACTCTTTCTTTGAAAATTCGCGGAGTTCCGCAAATAAAAACATAAATACCTTTCCCGATTTCATCAGCAGACGATGTCACAACTTCCTCGAAAAATTCCATATTTCATAATGACACTGCAGTTTTTAGACTAACGGACGATTAAGTCGTCCTAACCTACCAATCTTGACCGGTTAGATTAAACGGTTGTTAAAAGTTGGTGGAACGCTCAACTATGTTTAACTGAGGATTAACTTTTTAACCGAGATGGGTGGAACTGGCCCTAAAAATTTCATAATTATTGATTCAATATTTGGAACATGCATTAAAAATTGTTGTGCTCTAAATAACAAGAGGTGATCGACTGACAATGCAAGTACAAATATAATAGATCTTAAAATAGATAAAAATAGATCTTAAATGTGGAGATATTGTTTGAATACAGTAAAGCCTTATAAAGCAGGGAATTGTTGTTTCCAAAAGTTCATTCGATTTCTAAAGTAATTTTTCTCCAATCTTACAGAAGGATCAGTATTGTTGGAAATATTCCCAATCTGAAGGAAACTCTGATTATGTGCATAAGGTAACCAAAGATTAGGATCATCCAATTCCTTAGAAGTTGGTTTTCTGAAAAAACCCAAATAATGAGTACAATAAGTTATAGTTAATCAAATAGAAACAAATATTGTTATAAAATGTTTATATATTGAGTTTACCCGTTTATTGCAAATGATGTCCACAAATCTATCATCAAACTCAAAATTTTCTCATCATTTTTAGCTATTTCTCTTAAGTTTTGTTTAGGAAAAATGTAGGATTCGTCTTCGGCATGTGGAACTCCAATAGGGTTCGTCATATTGAGCTTTTCAAAGACCCTGCTCATATTTATGCTAAGATAGCCAAATGAATAAAAGTAGACAGGACTTTTGGCAACTTTAGCCATCTTTTCAATTAAAATCACTTGCGGATAAAAGAATGAACTATCACCGACAAAGTTCGTGAAGTTGGTCAGAAGCTAGAAAAAGGAAAATTATACAAATTTATAATATTATTTTATTATCATCATAATATTATTATAATTAAACTACCACTTGCAGGCTCAAATTAAGAAATTAATGTAGAAAATAAATCTAAACAATCAAAATAGTGTATCAACACCTTGTCGTGTGGGAGAGAATGAATAGATCCATTAAAATATTGATCTTTAACGGTTTTTGTAAACTTTGATGTATTATCGGATTTTATGTAGTGATTGGAAGTTAAATTGATGCATTTTTCCACTAGATGGTGAATTGGTTTCGATGTCCTATTTGAATGATGTACTGAAAAAGAATTGGTTTATAGTTCACACTTTCAATTGTCTATTATATTTATAATGTGTTAAAATTGTTAAAGAGACTCACTCAACGTTACTAAAAGTCCTTCATCTACCACAGTACCACTTATAAATGGATGATCTTTCATTTTATTTTGGGCTATTAAGTTTTGGGGACTGTCTGTTAAAAAAGCTTCTTCTGCTTCTAATTCATCAGTAGGTGCCCATGGCAATATAGGAAACTCTTCCTTCCTATTTGGCACTAAGTTCACTAATTCAATAGCGCTTTTTTTTCTCAAGCAGTTGACAACAATTTTTGAACTATTGAAGGGACACTTAGCTTTAGTAGCAACCTCAATTAGAGAAGATTTAAAGTGGGTCCTATTTCGATAGGCCCAAGGAGCCAATGCGCTTCCGCTTTGAATAATATATTGATGGAAGAGTCCTGGAAAAGCAAAGTAAATCATCATTTGATGGTTTCTTAAATTATTTATTACTGAATATTATGGATTACCATGCGTTGCATTGGAAAGTGCATGCAAATTGACAGAAGCACCTCCGGCGCTTTCTCCGAATATTGTAACTCGATTTGGATTTCCCCTAAAAAATTGAATATTTTTTTGGACCCATTTAAGAGCTAGGACTTGATCCTTCAGTCCAAAATTTCCAGGGGCCACTAAATCCCCTGTTGAGAAAAATCCAAAAATTCCCAATCGATAATTCATTGAAACGAGGACAATTTCCTTGTCTAGAAGATGTGATGGATGATAGGTAGTGGATCTACTATTTCCGGCTTGAAAACCACCTCCATGAATCCAAACCATTACTGGCAATAAGGTGTTCACCTGCTTATAATTTAGTAATATTTATGGTGAATTGAAAATAAATAATAGAAAAGCTGATATCAAGAATAGGAAGAGAGCATTCCTGAAACTCACCACCGATGAATTAAATTCTAAAATTGGTGTATATACATTTAAATATAAACAATCCTCATCGCCTTCGAATTTTTGGAGTTTTGAAAAGCCTGCTTGAAAACAGACATTTGCCTCTTTATCAGCAAAATGTATCCCATCCCATGATTTTACGGGTACAGGAGAGCTGAACCTATTAATCAAAATTTAGATAATAACCTGAATTTGGTTTGGATGAAACATATTTTTTGTGAAGCAGAGAGATTAACATTGTTTAATATTACGAAATATTTACATTTTTACCTGAGTTCTTTCACAGGAGGTTGCGCATATGGAATACCAAGAAATGCTGAAATATTTCTTCCATTCTTTGTTTCAAAAGTCGTTCCTTTAAGAAGACCTTGCGATGTGTTCACTAAAGGTCCTGCTTGTATTCTCCAAGAAAATGTGATATATAACAGAAATAATACTGATTTTTGTTCTAATACACACATAATTTTATTTATATATCCGTAAAGAAAAATGAAGAAGCAAAACTGATCAAATATATAAATTAATTTCGTAATTAATTACAAACTCCTTGAGCTTATGAAAATATCAAAGTAAACTGCAACTAAAGAGTCTTAGAAGCTCTCGGATTTATAATTGGACTGAGATAATAGTGAATCACTGAAACCTTTAACCCTCATATCTCTTAACTTACAACCATTTAAAGAGGAGGCTTTGTAGTCGTTTTACATCGGTTTAATCAGTTGTATGTATGTATGTATGTATGTATGTATGTATGTATGTTTTTACATTAAGAAATAGAGTCAATTGCCAACTAAATAAAATTAATAATAAAGTTAGGCAGGATTTAACAGTGGTTTAAAATATCTTATTTTAACAATCAATAATAATAATACAACTGATACATATAACAGAACTGTTTAAAGAATATTCATTTAGGATCAAACATGTGCATGTTTCCATTGAAAATTGCACACACCTACACAATCCCTTACACATATCGTCCCTTTAACCCTTATGGCTGAAGGCTTTAGACTCACAATATATCTTTTTCGAAATAAAACATAAATGTACTAAAAATAAATGTAAAAAGAACAAAAAAAATATTGTCTGTTTACAAGTTAGGTGTATGATATGATAAAGGCATTATCATTTTGGTATTTGCAATAATAACCACATATATAAAATTATCAGGCATGTATGGTATATAAACCATTATCATTACAAATTTGCTTGTGTTTCTATTGTGTATAAAGTATTACTCCATAAAATGATAATCAATCCGTTAAATATAATATCGTTATTGACAACAACGTTCAATGTGGAAAAACTCGGCATTCAGTTATTATAAGCCAAGGCTTATATCGAGAACCACCAAGGAAATGTTTGCGTTCGAACACAAGTAACCACTTTGGAAAATACAAATAATTCTCCTTAGAGTTTTGGTCTATGTGACGAACGATACATGCCTTGGTGGCTAGTACGGATTTGCCTACCAATTCAAAATCAAAATCAATAAACTAATTACCAAATTTCTTTTGTTAAATTTCTTGCCAGGGCCAAAGTACTCTAAGTTTAATTTACTGCTTGGGCTCAACATCTGCCTGCGGGTCAGATTTTCAAAGCTGACCTCGAACCCAAGTGCAGTTTTCGTTTAGACCCCTCCCCCCTAACTCTTTCTCTCTCGCTTTTCGATAAAAATCAATGCTTCATTAACACACAAAATTCTTTTTTGTCCATTTTTTCCACAATAACAAAATTTAGTATATCTCACGAACCATGCTTGAAAATTTCGCTATATCGAGACTTAAGTGTATGTTGATTTTTCTCACCGGAGATAAATCGAAATTGACTCTTGGTGAATAGACATTTAGGTACAAACAGTCCTCCTCGCCAATGATAATGTCATTTCTTGATAGCTGAGGACATTTGTTGACTTCCTTATCAGCCGGGTGAACACCAGTCCATGTGTTTACCGGTACAGGACTTCTGAATCTAATTAAATAATACATAATAAAGAAAAACCAGCTGTGAAGTTGTATCAATTCTGGTACTCATTGTCTTCTCATTGTTATAATATGGAACATCGAAAAGAAAATATCGATACTTCGAAAAAGTGGTATCGATGTTAAAAAAAATATAATAATATCAACGATGATATCAGAAAGAGAGAGGATATCGCATCTTATTGGTTGCATAAGGATGTAATACAGCTGAAGCGACTGTGCGCGATTTTTGAAAAATTTTGTTTGGAAATCCAGACAGAAAACTAGCCCCAGATCTACACTACTGGAAGTAAAGGATAGAAAGAGATCGAAATTTGGGTATAGAAAGTGTACACTTGAGCACACTTCATCGAATTCGGATACGCACTATGTCCTCATTTTTTCTCTATTCCAGTATCTTTTCCAAAATCGCTATCGGAACTCTTTATTTATATGAAACATCGACATATCACCCACATTTCTACTTTATTCTCATTTCATTGTAAAATGATGGTCATAATAATTACTTTATTATATATTTTTTTTAAAGAAGACTAAAAAATGTAATTCACCGTAGTGATCCAATTGGAGGTTGGGTATAAGGTATTCCAATAAAGGCCGAAAAGGTTTTGCCGCCTTCTAATGTGAATCTTGTACCATTAATAAGTCCTTGAGAAATTTGTAGCATTTCGGCATTTAAGCTGGATAGTAATGCCAAATACAATAATACCGAGTACACATGCACATTCATCATGAAAGTGTTTAAAGACCGTAAAACAGGAACGATAATGAAACTAATAATATACAAAACCACTTATCTTAGAATTCATATAAAAATTACTAATTTTGATGTCCAATAAATGTGGAATATATATCTTCAGAACATTATATTTTTACTTCTGAATAAATGTGATATCTCGAGTTCAATGCTACTGCTTTTAGATTTGGATAAAAAAAACAGGCTGCACATTCTCATTAGTTCTCTTACGCTTCGCGCTTGATATATAACTGATTATTTCATTACCACTCTTATTGGTTTGATCTTCTGCACGGTATTTCGTCATAATTATTAATATGCTGGCATTCAATGAAGCTACAATCTCGGAGGCAATCCGAGATTGTTTGAGTATACAATCATGTATTCATAAACTTTTGAAGAATTCTAAACAGTTTTCGAAACTTTTCTTGACTTGCTTGAGGTGTTAAGAGTTAATGAAAATTTCCAAAATTGTTTTAGAATTCTTCACGAAAATTACTTCAGATTTTGAAAAAAGCTTATGAAATATTGAGAACTTTCAATGATTAATTTGTTCCATTTATACTTGTAATCTCTAAAATCTCTCACCCGCAGCTAAATTATAAATCAATATGCTTGTAAAGAATATAGAATTCCATTCCTTAGGAATCTGGAAAGCTGTTCGCTTTCCCTTAAAATCCCCTCCAGTATGTA
>JAUESI010020394.1:0-10458 GCA_032275145.1 Synergus laeviventris | reverse complement strand
AATTTTCGTCTCAATTATTTCTTGCTCAGTCTCACCTACAAGACATGAAAACCACAGGAAAATATAGTCTTGGAATGGTCTAGATGAGGGGCAATTTAAGTAGGTCTTGAGACATAATATTTTTACTCGGGGCGCTCTCTATCTACGGAATATGCTGAACAGCTAGTCGAGAGCATGCCTAGAAGGGGCCAGGCCTTTATCGAGAACAACGGCGATTGGACGGTTTATTAGGTGAGTCCACCCTAGTGCTTTATGCGCACTGTTGTGCCAAAAAATAAAAATGAGTGTTTCTTCAAAACTTTCCGAGTAAATGCGTACCTTTTCTTCTGGAACAGAGTTTAATGTGGCAAATATAATAATCTGTAAACATATTCTCTCTATCTTCGTGGTTTGGGGTGCGTGTAAAAAAGTCAATAGTGTCGCGTCGCGCAAAAGAAAGTAAAAAGTTCTCGTAAAATTTGAGAATATTTTTTAAGGCCTTTTAATTTTTCCAGATGTTTATTTTGAATCAACGCAGTTAACATTTATAGAATACTTATGTGTTAAACATGATAATCGTCGTGACTCCAGTCAATCGTACCCTGTTGAACTTTTCTTGGTTGCCCCGCTGCGCACTGGCTACCCCCTTCATGGATTTTCAATTTTCTTCCTAGTTTTGAGATTTGATATTACTTTTTCTTTTTTGTGCCGAGCCAATCCTAGCTCCCGAATTACCCCGGCCTCGTGAATCCAGAAATGCCCCGTCGCGATTTTATACCATTTACGCATTACATCAATCAAACCTATAAAAGTAAATTTGGATGATCCTAAGAATTATGTTCTTTACAAAACCAAACAAAAAACTTATATTCTAAGGTTTTCAATCACTTTTCGGTGATCGCCTATCAAAAAGTTCCACGGAAATCGAAAGAAATATTTCAGTGCTGAAAAATAAAAAACTGTTTACACACAGTTCAAAGAGATTTGATAAATATTTTCCCTCTTTTCCTTGGGAAAAAGAACAATTTTTTAGAATACTATAATTTATTGTACCTCTATTTTTTCAGAAGGACCTCTGGTAATTAGTTGTCGTTCAAACACCCTCTTGAGCCCACCAACACAGTAAAATTCAATTCTGTAAAGTAGGAGATCCATCTCAAATAATCAGAGGCTCAATAACTTAGATTATTAAGAAAAATTGTTCTTTTTCACAAAGGTAATATACCAAAATATTCACGGAATCTTTCTAGAAGAATAGAATGAAATCATAGTGCGTGGCTAGGATAAGATTGAACGAGATTGGCTCGAATTAGTTTAGGTTGGGATGAATTCCGAGTTTTAAGGATTGGCTAGAATAGAATTCCAGTCTACAAATGATTTTGAATGAGATGCGAGTTTAAAATCAATTTGAAATTTTCAGTCGAGTGACTTGGAATAAATCCAAAGCAATTTTTTTTCCAATTAAATCGTTGTTAAAGTTGAAAACACTTTAAAAAAACAGAAAAATAGAGAATTGTTCCGATTGTAACCTCATAATTTTTTATTTGACAAAAATTTACAATACCTAAATGGTAAAAAGGTCTTTTTTTCTCTTTCTACAAGAAAAAAAAAAGAAATTTAAAAGTGATGGCGTTACGGTCTTGGTAAAATTGCCAGGAGTTTTTTTTTGCAACACAGTGTTATTAAAGATTGTAAATTTTATCTAGTAGATTGCGTTATTTTCTTCTATTTTTGGTTTCCAAATTAACGTCTTTATTTTACAGGAATTCAAAGTGAATTAAAAAAAAATGTTTTCACACAGAAACAATTTTAAAACTTTCTCACCGTTCGAAGCTGTGCAATTACGAATTCTGCGCTGATTACAATATTTGATTAAAATGGAAATACAGAGGTATATGTTACTGAATTCATATTCAAAAACAAATTTTTATCTGATTTTAATGTTATTGAAATTAAAGATAATACCATTTCGCATCCATTTGCCTTTAGTATACTCGTTTATTGTTCTAAAATGAAGGACGAATTCATTAGCCAACCATTTCAAAAAAATTAAGGAAAATTGAAATTTATAGCTAAATAACGCACGATATGAAAAAAAACGCAGAGATGAAAAATTTTACTTTTGAACACTTTTTGAAATTAAAAAAAAATCGAAATTTTAAATTTGAAGCCAAGTAACGCCAGATATAGAAAAAATAATAAGAAACGTAATTATTGATCATACAAAAATCTACAATTTCTCCGTTGTGTAGATTATGTAGTGGAAACTTTCAATTTAGTGCACTACACATTTTCTTAATAAAATGAGCACAAAAAATGTAGTTGAGAGAGATGAGCAAAATATTTTATTCACAGAGACAATTTTAAAAATAAATATAACACAGTCGTTGAAACAACAAGGAACATATTAATTGTTACTTTAAAAGGATTAAAATACAGTTACAGGTATTATTTGGCATACGTAGGAATAGTTATAGGTTGTATGAATTAAACGTATAATACTTTTTAGCAGAGCTGGGTAACTATCACAAATTAATTCATTTCAAATAGGTATTTGAAATGCAAAATGCTATTTTTGATTTGTATTTTAAATAGGAAGAGAAAACCTTTTGAATTTTCCATTTTAAATAAATTTTCAACCTATTTTTAACTTAAAATCCTATTTTCCGTTTTTTTTTTGTTCTGCCCTGGACAAGTTAGATAATGTATAAAAGAATATCCAATTAGGTTGCCTAAATCGATACGCAATCATCAAAGAACTTTTTTATAAGTTCAACACGGCTCTTCCATCTTCTGCTCCTGTCAAAACATTATTTAGTTCTGCAGGCATGATTTTGCGTCCAAAAAGAAGCTCCATGGGGGACGCAATATTCGAGAAGCGCAATTACACATCCACAAAGAATGATTATTCTTTATGTAATTCTTCATGTATTCTTTATGTAACATATTGATAATTCTTTTACGTAATTATAATTTATAAATTTAGATCTGCTTTTTATTTTTAGTATCACGTTTTTATCGTGTAAATTTTATTGTCTATCTATATGCGATAAAAAATACTATTTATACAGAGTGTTCCAGTTCTAGCTTTGAGGACCTATAATGGCTGTATAAAGAAAGAAAAAGGAAAGAGAAAGTTCCTTTAGCAAAAATCTCTTGACATTTATCTTGCCTAAGGTGGCTCAATAACTTAGTTATAATTTAGATGGTTTTTAGCACCAGAGAATTCACCACACTTTACTTCTGATGATTTATTTAATCAAAAGGAAACAATATTAAATAATGGAAAAAGGAACGTATTGTAATAAATGACATCGATTAATGGGAAAAAGCCTCTCGGCAAAAAAGCCCCAGATTTATTGCTTTAAAGATGAAAACATAGAAGAATTGAATTGAATTCTCAAACGTGAGATAAATAAATATAAATTATATAAATATGGTATGAATTTGTTTTTTTCATTCTGTTGATTGAAGTTGGCGTCAAACACTCGCCGTCCCGAATGTTTGCTCGTTTTGAATAGATAAAAAATAAATCTGAATTAATATTTTAGATATGATTTGAATTAATGAAATGCAAGAGTATCAAAGACACTAGGATCCTGATAAGCCCAAGGAAGATAAGAATTGATTTTATATTTAAAATTGCCATAATTGGCGATTGGCGGCTGCACCAATCAGGGTTGGTGCTAACTCAACGTTAGCCTCCCGCTCACGCACGCAAGCAGCGCCTCTGATTGGTGCACCTTCATCATTGCATAACTCAAAAACTAAAACTTTAATGCATTTTTGCTACAGAAACCTTCAATTTTATTTTTTTTTCTGTATACAGCCATATTGGTCCGGACAGTTAGAACTGGGACACCCTGTATACGATATATAAATACATCACGAAGGAATTTTTTCTCATTAAGAAGATAGCAGTAAGGAGCTTCCTTCTTAAAAAATCATTAAAAAATTAAAGTAGAGAGTTCACAAAAAAAATGGAGTCAATGAAGTTTGTCCCTGCGGCATTATCTTTTGCACATTCAGGAACGTGAATACAGAAGGAGATTGTCCCATTAGCATAAGCATGGATGTACTTTAGTCGATATCCAGGTCCAGCTTAAAAGGGCTGGGAAAGGAGAAAGAGCTTTTGTAATTCTCAATGCACCCTGACAGGCTTTAAATTGACAAGGGTTAGGGTTGAAAAAGGAGCTGTTACTGATGCGGTTTTTTTGAGAGTCCACACAGTCCTCTGTCGCAGGAGAATGTGTTAGTAGATAGTCAGACCTCAAAGGAAATACCGTTTCGCTGGATACGTAATAACGCGCTCATCACTCAATTGTCAAAGGTCAAAGTCAGAAATCTCAGTCAAAGGTCAAAGGTCAACGTCAAATGTAAAAGTCAAAGGTTACAGTTAAATATCATATATGGTCAAATAGAATATTCAAACTTAAAAATCAAAGACTATTCACATGATTAAGGATGAAATTTTGTACAAAAATATGTCTGCCTTAAAACTACATATACTACTTGATTTTTATTATTTTTTAAATACTACTTAAAATCCTATATGAATGAAGCCTTGACTGGAAACAGCGATCGAGGAAGCTGGAGACCTCTCACTAAAGCAGTAAGAGTCCAGGAAAGGACGTACCACAATCCAAGCAGTACAGGAAATAGTATAAACTATTCACTTGGTGCAAAGTGACAGCCGCTGCTCGAAACAAATCGTTCTCCTAACGACTTTGGATGTACAGAACGACTTTTAAACCACTATGCTAGGTGGATCGATATGATTGAGACACTGTAGAGATTCTGAATACCAGGATGTTTCCTGCAGGTAACCCAGAGCGATTTAAAGGCCACATACGCGATTACAAGCGGAAACAGGAGTAAACAGATAACGGCTGGAGCCACTCACAGTTATCTGTCCCGGGATCCATCCTCTGGAACGTCTGATACGAAGACATACTGCGTATGAAGATGCCTGAGGGTACTTATCTGTTCGGTTAAGTGGATAACGTCGTCGCAGTTATAGCGGTACGGAACATAGAGAAGGTTCAGTGGAAACTGAACCAGGTAATGCGCTTCGTTAACAGGTGGATGGAAAGCCACAGATTAGAGGAAGCAACTCAGAAAACTGAGTTAGTGGTGATCACCGGTAAACGGATTCCTAAGCTCATAACGATGCAAGTCGGAACAGAGAGGATCGCAACCAAAATGGCCGTGAAACACCTCGGCATCATGATGAAATCAAAACGGATACTGTGAATAAGAAAACCTACCAAAAACAAATAGCAGGAGTGCAATAAAGAGCATCTCTAAAGATCGCGTGCTCTTATCGCACCGTCTTGGAACTCGCAGCCCTCATGATCGCAGAGATAACACCCATTGACCTGCTGGCCTTAAAAGAGAAAGCGAAAGACTCTACCAAGAGGCAACAAGGATGGGATAGCGATACAAGAGAACGATGGACCGCCAGGCTTATCTCCAGGCTGAATTTCTGTTAGGTCTTTTGTAAACAAGGTGAGCCTCACTTCCTTTTTACGCAATTCATATCTACACATGACTCCTTCCAAGTCTACCTCCACAGGATAGGTATAGTACAGAGCCCTAGATCTCTATATTGCGGAGTAGATCGAGAAGACTCGACGTAATGCGGAACACCCATTTTCCGCGTGCGACGGCTGGGTCGAATTTCGATTCGGAAAAGAACAGGAGAGGAAATAAGTAGACATGATGAGACGAGAAAACAAGTTGCAGCTGTCTCTGAGTGAAGAAAACGGTCCTACCCTTCCAGCATCTTTAGAAGATTTTCCACAAACATTCGAAAAAAAAATGATTTAGTGAAAATCTTTTATGCCGGACTTTTTCTTCTAGCCCCTATAACTTCCAAAAAAATTATTTCTCAGATATAATCTTTTGGGAAAAACAGTGCCAACTTATTGTCGAAATTTCATCTAGATCCGAGCAGGGGTAGACGTACATGCTTATCCTGCTATGTCCTTTGCCTAACGTCGAGGCAACCAAACTATTTCGATGAATATTCATGAATTTAGTTTGCCTGGTGTACGGGTATGAAGGGGCGCCAGAGAAGGCAGCATATCGATTTTCACAGATCAGTCTACGAAATATTAAAGTTATATTAAAAACATATTTTTTTCTTATTCAAAATAGAATTTTCGCATTTTTATTAATATTCGTCGCCTCTTGAATTACTCGACGTCGCTGGTTAATTGAATCTTTCGCCTTTAGTCCAAGTCCTTTGTATTATATGACTGTGCTCGAAGCGCAGGAGGAAAAAGAAAGAGCGCGTACGAACTTTCTCACGAGTGAGACGTAAAATAGAGAACGCTACGTTAGAGATGAAAAGAACCATGCACAAGAGGGTTTGAAGCAGATGAAGCGGTACTATAACGGTATAGCTGTAAAATGTTAAGTAACGCTAATTGCAACTTGTTACCTTCTTCCAGAGAACAAAAAACAGTGGATGTTGGTCAAAGTACATACACGCGCGCATTTTAATGCGCTAATACAGAAAACCATTTTCGTGCGATGCTCCATTTCTTTTCTTTGTGTACTCTCCCATTCGAAAAGTAAAGAAAAACAGGTTACCAAGAAAATCTGCATAATTTTAAGGTTTAGCGTCGTTATGAATTATTCATATGTGTATAATGCGAGCAATTAAGTAGAAAATCCTCCCCTTGAATACCACTTGCAAGCTAAGTGGAAATGGAATTTGCGCCAGTATTCGTGGAGATTCTGTGTGACGTTTTTGATGCAATAAAATGCATTAAAAAATATTTCTCCCGAGAGGTGACGCTTTTCCACGTGACTCGCATGCAAATTTCACCCATTTTTCACAGTCATTGGCATCTCTTATGATTGACTTAAAAACGATTTATGCAACTGGAATCACTTAATTGGAAAAAGGTTTTCGTTGATTTAGAATAAGTTATATTTCGTGAAATCCTTTATGTATGTCTTAAAAAAATTTTAATACTGGACATATATTATAGCTCAATTAAAAATACATATACTTTTTAAAACGATTCATAGATGTGTAGAATTGCTATTGTTTATTATGGCTAATTTGGAATTAGTTGTTTCTCTATATTATAAAATGATCTCCCTGCAGCTGCCCACCGCCACTGTGAAAAGATTTTGCTTTTAGAGCTCAATGTGAGGTCACGTTATGAGCTCAATGTGGGCTCACATTATGACTTCCGCGTATTGACTCCCACATGCGATACATCCTTATTTATATTTTTGATGATTGTAAATCTTCACTAGAAAGAAATTGAAATTTTAATAAAGTTCATGAATTATAATGACGAATTATGTGAATTCTACTAATATTTATACTAATATTGAACAACAGAATTCATCAGAAAATTAAATAGAGGGTCAAGGAGTCAGGTGATTTTTTAATCAATAAAATAATATTTACTCAAAATAAATTGCAATTTTCTATATCAAATTATAAACTACCTGTGAACTTGTATTCCAAAAATTTTCCCTTCTTTCATTCCTAACTCTTTATTTAAAGTCAGATAAAAACAAAAATTTTCAGAATTGCAAAGAACCATAACTTTACTTCTTACTTTTCTAAAAATGTAAATAATCTTATAGGCCAATCGATTCGAATCGACACAATGAACCTATTTTCTTTTCATATTAGCTTTGAATTTCGATTATTTGAGAACTTATAGTCAAAGAAACAATTTTACTGAAATTATAAAGGTACATAAAACTTAAAAGAATTAATATTTTGTGAAATCATTTTAAGAAATTCAACTGGGTATATGGTACAGTGGAATAAGTATGCCAAATTTCCCTCTCTCTCTCCATGAATTTATATGCACACGTTCTCGAGATACTGCAGGATCGTTAAAAAAAGACCGCAATTGAACGGGTCTGTACGCCAGAACACCTGGTTTGTATGGGTCCTTGCTTTTAGAAAGAAACCAGGATCTCTACGGGTTTGCATCTTTTCTGTACTCCTGGACACTTCTTGGTCCTTGGTCGTCGCGCACCGGTTTTCCAGGGTCCTCGTTTTCACGAAAGCCTGCTAGAAAAGCACAAAAAAATCAATGGGTAGAATGGACAGAGAGAAAAAAGGGAATTTGGTCTACTTTGGAACACACCCAAGCCGGTACCCGTACAGACACACTAGGGCATACGTGGTTCTATGAGTATTCAAAGGTGAGAAAATTGGGTCACCTTGGTAAACACCCGATCCTAAGCCGGTATGCGTCCAGATACACGCGGACCCGCGAAGTACCGTGGGTAACTAACGTAAGAGGAGAATTGGAAAATAGGAATGACATACAAAGTATTAGAACAGAGTGATAGCCCTTAAAAGGACTGATTGATGAAGGTTTTCGAATAATGCAGGCACTGCTTTGAGAACAATCAAGTTTCTAGTCGGTCGGAGATAGAGCAAAGCTTCGAGATGGAGCGGACTTGGAGATTCTGCCGGGAGCGTACCTCCATAGTAACGCGCTGAGGGTCGAACGAAGACTGATGATCAGTGGCAGAAAACGGCAATCTTTATAATCTCTGGCAAGGGACCATTCCCGCTACTGATCCTGGTGATTGGCTTCTTGGGCGCGCCAATCGAACGCCACTTTTCGTTCCACCACGTTCCGGGATTCAGCACCATGCCATGCTCACTGTTACTCGGTGATTTGCCAAGTTTGACCAATCACGAGTCCGCTCTACCCCTGCCACCAAGCCGACCAGAGAGTATTCTTTTATTGAAATCAAAGTTTAATTACAAGCAAAGTTATAATCCAAAGTCGTTTTCACGCAAAAGTTGATTTGAAATAGAAAGATATTATCGGCGGGCGACAATATATTCAACATAAAAGGAAACAAAGAACCAGATTATGTAAAAGAGGGGCTGGCGCGCGGAGCCCTTATTGATCCCCCCACGACCACTTGTAATCCGACCTTATTTACCCCGCCCCCGAAAAAGTGGCATACGCCCTTACTGACCTCTCTATCGATAACGTGACTCCCTCCGAACACTTGACATAGGCCCTTATTGACCCTCCATCGACCACGTAACATATAGGCTTATTGACCTCTTCATCGAAAACGTTACCCCTCCTTGGGCTACGGGAACTCCATGACCATGTGACCTGCATTGCCAATTAACCGCTCCATCGATCATGTAACATACGCTCTTATTGACCCATCCGTCGATCACGTGAACCTTATGAGTCTAAATAAAGATTAAAGAATTCTAAACAATTTATTAAAAGAACAAATTGAAAGTTTAACAAGGTTCGTGAATGATAATGACGAATTATATGGTTTCTATAAATAGTAATTATTACTAATATTGAAGATTTAATTCAGGTATATTTGAAATAAAAAGCAAACAAAGACCAAAATAATAAAAAAGGGGGTAGGGGAGAGTAGAGTGCAGGGGGCGAAGCCTCCCTAGTATATATCTACTTCAACTTTTTTATGCATATTTAAGAAAATTTATTAATATATTTAAATATTGGACACCTCTTAATGCATACGTTGAATGCTAGAAATTGATTACGGCTAATCTAAAATTATTTATACTACTGGAAGCCTTTATGTACCATATATCGTAAAACCATCGAAAATAAGAAGCATCTCTTATAGGAGACTTAAAATGACTTAAACTACGGGAAGTCGTTTATGGCTGACTTAAAATGGGTTTTACTACTTTAAATTATTTATAGCTGGAATAAAACGATTTATACTACTTAAAATAATTTATGGCTATCATGAAATGACTTAAACTACTTGAACTGATGTTTGATGCAGCTCATTGTGAAATACATAAAAGTAAAGCATTCACAGAGTATAGACGATAGGAACACATTGTCCAGGAAGCTAAGTCCGGTATAACGTTTCATTTCGCACTGCCTCATGGTGATACACTCTGTCATGCCTTTAAACGATTTATAATATTAGACACCTCCAACGACTGACATACAATGATTTACCAGGTGTATAAGCTTAAATCCGCTGTTTGCTCAGAGATGGCGGTAGTGAACATATTTAGCTACAATAGAAACGTCATGCTTTTTTTGTGTGAGTTCGACATGTCTGTTTTGTGTCTAGTTCTGTCCAGTTTTGTGCCAGAAAAGGAGCATTTGCGGGAAGCTCTACTTTTTTGCTTCAATTTGAAGAAAGCGGCTGCCGAATCACATCGAATTCTTGTAGAGGCCTATGGTGACAGTGCTTTATCGGAAACAACTTGCAGGGACTGGTTTCGTCGGTTCAAAGACGCTCATTTTGGACGCAAGACGATGCTGTTCGTTTGGTGGCATCAGCAGGGTGTCGTCTACTATAAGCTATTAAAACCTGGTGAAATTGTCGATGCTCACCGCTACCACCAACAACTAATCAAATTGATTATGAAGAAAGACAAGAGAAGCTGATTTTTCTTCACGACAACGCCCCATCGCACACGTCAAAAATAGTCCAAAACTACTTGAAAACACTCAA
>JAUESI010020393.1:0-10462 GCA_032275145.1 Synergus laeviventris | reverse complement strand
TCCTATTATAGGGAGTGGGACGGCAGCTACACAAAAATTCCAAACTATTGTTCGTCTAAGTCCTAAATCGAGAGAAAAGATGGTTTCTCCATATGTGTTGATGAAAGTGTTGTTTGCTGTGAACAGTTTAAGACTTGTTGGACGTTTCTCCGAAGTTTTGACATTGGGCATAAGCGAGATGTCCGCACCAGTGTCAATAAGAAATTTTTTTCCGGATTTTTGATCACGGATCAGGAGACGTTTTGAAATAGAAGGAATCTGAACATGCACCTCCGGAATGTCAGTTCCCGTTAGTTTTCCGAATTTATGTCACTCTGCCAAGAACATGGTTTTTTACACAAAAAAGATTTCGCGCCTTACTTCATGTGTGCATAGCATAAGGTAGGCTTATTTTGTGACCTACCAGAATCTCTGTTGTTGGGTCAAGGCCCAGAACGAGAATGAGAACGAGAACGCATTTTTCCCGAACACAAAAGCTTCATTTGTGCTGCTAAATTGTCGAATTTCGATTCCAATTTATCGAATTTAGCTTGCATGGTTAGACAGTTGTTCTAAGAACACTGATCTTATTACCGAGTCGCTGCAGGAGCCGTCATTTAAGTTACGAAAACTACAAAGAATTAGTGACGGCTTTCCCTCTGTCAACACCTCCCCTTTTAAAAGTTGTCTTAATCGACTTTCGGAGGATGTTGAATACGCCGAAATTATTCTTTCCTTTACTTTATCGTAATAATTGTGCGGTTTTATCTTCGCGGAGATTAAATCTCTAGCACACGCGATTACCTCAAAACCTAACACTGGTATAATGCTGTCGACCTTAGTCGTATCAACAGTAATTCTAGAATTACGGAAAGAAGATTCGATATGATCGAACCAAAACGCAGGATCTTGACGGAAAAAGTCGGGAAGTTTTGGGACTCTATATGAATCTACCCGATCTTCCGGAACTTGGAAATCATCGATTTTGTCTATTGTTTTTTTATAATCACTAGGACCCGCGGCTAAATTATCTGGTACAGCTTTGTTTAATAATTTCGCGATTTGAATTTTTAGCTCCTCAATTTCAAGGAGATCTTGTGCTAACGCGGTATCATCACCGTCTACCGATGACATGATTATTCAATTAATTTATACCGCTTAAAAATCAGCACTATTATTCGCACTGAATTTACAAAGAATTCCCTAAAAAGTGATAAAAAAGATAAAAACATACAATTTGTACCTTTGAAGAGTCTTGTAGAAATATACACGTGTAGAAAAATCTCCTTCTAAATGTTTTGCATGTAGTCCTATTCAAGTTGAGTCCCAGCTATCCAGATTAAAAGTTCTGCAAGTTTGTATGGGACATCAAGTGGCTGATGTGACAGGTGTCCAATATGGCGGCGTCCGCCAACATAACCATGATTTTCAAATCCGTAATTATTTCAACAATCCTTGGAAAAATTGTAATTCCTCAAAGCTCGATATGATGCTTATACACCAAGGTTTGAATTTTCTTCTGGCGTTTGATGTTTCACGTCTGTATAATTTCCATTGAGAAAAATTAAATCCTTTTATTTTTTTTTCTCACCACATGCTCGTAATTATCACATCGGGGTCACCATTTGTAGGTTATTTATATATATATATATATAAATAACCTACAAATTATATATATTTGAGTTCATTAGCGGCCTACTCCGCTCTTAAATGGCAGTGGTAAATAAGTGGATTTGTATAACAGAAAATAACTTTATTATAATTCAGTACATTGCACGTACTTGTGTACAACCGTTCACAATGGCCGCTCAAGACATAAGACACTCTTTGGCAGAAGCTGACTAGCTTCTCTCTCTCTCTCTTTCTAGAGAGGAAACTCTCTGCTCGCTATAGGCTTGTTGCGCCATTGACTCACGAACGCTAGATATGAGATTCGATAGTCTCTCGCTCGCTATGAGGTTATCTAGCGGTGCCTTATCATCTTCAAGTTTCAAAATTACCGACCTCATATTTCTAAAAGCGGACTTAGCTATATGACATTCATATTTTATAAATATGTTCTACCATATTTCAGCCATTGGAAAAAATATGTATACAATATGGGAAACATATGCGGTGTTACTAGGGTATATGCATATCTGCATTTAACATACATATATGTTCCTTATATTAAATATCATACAAACACATGAGACGATTTCAAAATAAAACTTTTTAGGGTTTCACAGCCTATTGCTACAATTTATCTTATTTGTACTTAATAGACTAACTTTTTGGTTTTATTATGGTATATATATCACCAGATATTACCAGCTTAAAACAAACCTTGAACAGATGTTGATAGTTTGATTATTTTGATTGTCATTTCTGTTGTTGAATGTTATTTGCGCTTAAAGTATATTGGGAATTGACTTGAGAAAGATTTCCAGAATTGGAATTCTCAGAATTAGAGCTCTTAACTATTGCATAGGATTCTATTCGAGGACGCTTTTTTTCTTCCGAGGTTTTAGTTTCGGGATTGATATCGTGATTTAATGTGTTATTGAGTCGAGAGAGTTGTTTTAAGGTTCTTTATTAGTAGATTACACCACACTATATTAATATACAATAGTTGATTCTAACGAGATTCTTATGAGAACTTTCTGGACTGGTGTTCACAACTCGACTGATGTCACAGGGCAGATAAAAATTGAAGGAAGGAATACAGATTTAGAGGAGGTGGGGGCGGAAGCCCAGGACCACTGATATATATAATACATTAGATAGAGGATTCAATGGAAAACGCGTGTGCCGAATTGAAGAGCCGCCATGTTGAGGGTGTTTGGTTCGTAGTGACAGATCCTATCTCGCATATCCCGAAGTAACCCGAAAGCACCCGAATGGTTCCGAACCAAAACACCCTCAACATAGCGGCTCTTCAATTTGGCACAGATCGCTCTATTGAATTCTGTATCCAGTGTATTATATATATATATATATATATATCAGTGATCAGGACCCGAAAAGTGCAAGGTGTACAATTTAAGTTCTACAGAGACTGGGATTATCGCAATAAAGTCTTAACGCCTAGAGGTACAGTTTGAGCTTTAAATGAACAAGGCTTACTGTAATAACACTTAAGGCCTAGAGATAGAAGGTGATCAGGCTTATTGCAATAAAGATTTTAAATTCCAAAGTTTAGTTATATGGTTTTGGTAGCTGAAGAACTATAGGATTAAATATAAACAGGCTCTTAAGAACTTGGGTAAGAATATGTTTCAGGGCACATATTTCAAATATAATTAAGTAAATGTCAACAACTGGGATTCAATGGTAACAAATTAATGTCCTGAGTGATTAAGTTTCCAATCTTTCTTTTGTTGTTGACCGACTTTTCAACATAATCTGTAAAAAATTACTTGAATTATAAATTAAGCGAAATGAAATAAAATTGCATGTAATACAAAAAAAACAGTAATAATTTTATTGACATATAAGAAAATTTGTTGTTACCTTCTGCGACAGCACTTGACTTCCATCCGCCGTGCTGCTAAAGCATTCGAGCATTTGCTCCTTAGTCGGCTAGGCTGAAGTCTGGCGAAAACAATGACCTGTATAATGACGGGTATCAGGCAATCTTAAATATTGAGCAATTTCTTTCGGAGTGTTCGCAAATTTATTTTTGCCAATTACTATTCCCATGAATTTATCCTCGATGACGAAGGTTCAAGGAACATTATTCTTCGTGTCAGGGATTCTGACTATCATAATAGATCCTTTATCCTCAATTTCGCTGCATTTAATATTTGGGAGTTCACCTCCCCTGCATCCTCCGGTGTAACCAATGACGATAATGAACTTGAAAAAATATTTTTATTAATTTTCATATTTGATTCATTTGTAAATATTTTTCCACATTTTTATTTATTATTTTTGTGTATCTTTTTATGCAAGCTGATTTTTGTTTCCATTCTTAACTATATCTTTGTTTCCTTGTTATAATTATTTGTATTTTTTATTGTTATTGTTAATAATATATTCCACATTATTAAATGATTTGATTTTATTGAACTTATGCACTCCAAATTTTTTATCTTGACATATAATGAAAAGTTTTTATTTTTTAGCGGAATTTTGTAATTTGAGGTTAGATTGTTAATTGTACTTACCTTCGCTGCTAGCCATTGATTGTCAGGAACTTCGTTGAGAAATTTTGCCACATGTTTGGTCTCTATAACTTTTGATTTTGTACTCGAGTATCCCTTGGAATTTTTTTTTAAAATGCACTTAAAGGGGAGTAGCTTCCGATGTTAACCTTATTTTTATTTTCAATGACTGCTTTAAGCATCGAAAATTGACTCCACAGCGTTGAAGGCTGATAATCCTCGGACAGTCTTTTGAAATACGCAAGTAAAACATTTTCCATCAATAAATCCGTTTTCAAGGATTTTTGCCATTCAATAAATTTGTGATATGTTCCTTCGTAGCGACCGCGCGATTTATCGGGCAGCAATTCATTTGCGACATCTTTTGCGACTTTTTCTATTGCCGGGGGTAAACCGAAAGAATTATTGCACTGCACATTTTCCGAGTCCATTTTGCACTTTATTTCCAAAGCAATTTCTGTTTTTTTCCAACATTTTTCAATGTTGATAAAAGCGCTCGATGACGATCGAAGTACATTGAAGTATGCTTCAAGACAAGTCTCGCGCAGTGTTTCCAGTTCGTGCTCCAGACTCAACTGCGCATGCGTCGCGCTCGGTATCTGATCGGTTGCTATCGGCGCGAAGTTTAAAATTCTAAAAATAATACTTTCTGCAACATATTCGGCGCTAGTGTAGCATGTAACTGTGCGAGTGGATAGAAAAACAGCGCCATTTGCATTTATCTGTCACTTTCTTCCCTAGGGTAGAAAACTCCACTTTCGACCTGCTCCACAAGCATCGAAAGTCGAATTTTCGATTGAGGTATGATGAAAAATTACTTGAGTCTTTAGGAAACTGGAAAGCTGTTCGCTTTCCAGTTATTCCAATGATCTTCGATTGGTTAAACTTCATGGTTTCGCAGACGATTCTAAGGCCGCATATGCAAAAAAAATATTCAACTACATTTTTTTTAATTTCTTGTATTTTTTAAACCAGTATTACAATTATATAACGTCGTACAAAATATTCGTATAAACCCAGAAAACACGTTTATATAACATTTATTGTTTATAATTTATTTCGAATTTAAAAGAAATTGTCGGCCTGGTTTATTGTTCAGACTTGAATCTTAATTAATTGTGAATTTCTGTATTGTTTGTTTTGGTGGCCAACTCGCTCTTTGAATCGAGCCTTGGATTTGTTGTTGTCGACGGTTGACGAGTTAAGGTTCTATTATTACTCTCGCTATTAGAGAGGTTCGTTTGGAAAGAGAGATAAAGTTTTGTTTTGTTTTGAAGGGTCTGGTATTGTTATTGAAAGCTTCGAGAAGTATCGTGTATTCATTTTCCATGTGTGGTGTTGATATCAAGGAAATAATATTCCTGAATATTAGTTCAGTTCGCTTTTGACTATAGCAAAGCTGAGACATATTAAAACTAACGTAAAAGTCGTGAAGATTGACAAGTTCAATTCCAGATTCGAAGTGCGTTATAAATTCTGTGAGTGCACATGTTAGTGAAGGATTACCAGTGCTATATTCCAAAACTTATAAAATTTTAAGTGAATTGTGTTTGAGGACTCGGGGACGAGGACGTGCATTCAACCTCAAGTAGCCTTATAGATTCAGTTTGTGATAAAAGATTATACCCTCATTCATCCATGCCAGACGTTCATTATTTACGCAACAGTTATGTAACTGTTCCGTAACAGATTGTAACACGTTACGTAGCTATTTGGAAATATTAGTGAATATTATTTTAATCTATATTATTTACACAAATATTTACATTTTTATACTTACTTTATCTTAAACATATAAATCGCTCGCTCTTAAAAATACTTAACGCTGTTGGGTTTCGAACCCTCTTAAACACGCATATTCCTATACCCGCTTAGCCGCGCGGCTACCAAACGCTTGGGAACATAAAAAAAAATCTCTACATAGCTGTATTGGATATATACCCGGCCAAGACAACCTGTCACGCCTACGAAACCTGGACTGAGACCCTACCCATTATCCTACTTGGTCTCAGAGCAGCTTGGCGTGAAGATTTAAAGGCAACCGTCGTAGAGCTTTTATATGGAGAAAGCCAGCGGCTACCCGGAGAATTTTTGATACCGAAGTCGAATTCACATCTACCAGATGAAACATCAGAATTCGTGAAGCAAATAAGGAAGTTCTTCAAAGATCTCAGTCCTGTTGGAGGCACTAGGCACAACAAACACAAGCCTTTTGTTTTCAAAGATCTAGCCACCACCAACCAAGTTTTGATATTAATATCAAAGGCCAAAATGTTACAGTAACCATTGACAGATTGAAACCAGCTTACACCATCGCAGAAGAAAATTTACAGGATATCGAGAAGACAACGCTAACCGAGACTCCAGAAGAAATAATCTCACCGACAAATAAAAATCGATCTGGAAGACGCGTTCGATTCCCAGACCGATTCCAAGCAGGATTTTCCTAACCCTATATCCTATATATATATATATATATATATATATATATATATCAATTTTTTTCAACCATAATTATTTTATATTCGACCAACGGAGATTTCATATAATATCATTATATTTAACTCAGAATTTAATTTTTTTAACTATATGCAACAATCAATATATATATCATGTATCGTGATTCCCTCTCTTATGTAATTTTACACGTATCTGGTATACTTTATTTTTATAGAACCAATCACTAGCAGGGGGGTATATGTGGTGACCACCTGTTGTAATTATTATTTTTATGTTAATTAAATTTATATTTATAACTAAGGTGTATATTCCAAATTGTCTGAAATTCAAATATTTTATTTCGCCAAAATAGTTTCCAGAATATTTTAGCCCTTTTTAGTGTCACGGAAGGATTAAGTATCAATACCGGTATGCACACCTGATATATGGTACCAGGGCGACCTGACTGACATCTGTCTTTGGAGATTCCTCTTTACCACCTTCGCCCTTTACTACTTTTTCAGATTACGTAGACAGACTGACGAATAAATTTTAGAAGTGCGAAAGTAATTTTAATGAATGGTATTGACATTCATTTAAATTATCTGAATCACTCTCTATTAGTTTATTCAAATTACTTGACCGACTAAACGTACTAATTAATAATTTCCTATAAATGGTATTGTCATTTATTGGAATTATTAAAAAAACAGTCAAATCATTTCAAATTTTGGCAAGTCAATACAATCCACGACCAAGTGGCGCAACTATGGCCGTGTATAAGACAATAATTTGAATTAAAATTATATTTTAATTCAAATTAGACTTTGCCAGGGTTACGATGAGGCTACGCCATTTCCCATTCAACTGGAGCAACTATAATCGTGTATTGAGCGAAAGATTACCTCGGCTAACCACCGACCTAATCTGGGCTCTGGTAGGGCAAACCGATTTAAAACCGCTTTGGTTCCGCTCGACATGCAATTGACTTGAGCAACTATGATCGCATGCCAAGTAAAGCGTTACGTCGACCAATCATCGACCTAACCTGGGCCCAACCCGGCTGACATTTTACAACCGTTCTACCTGACCGAAACCGACGTCCCGAGGACTGAAAGACACGGAGGCTAAAGAAATGTTACGTCACGCAACCGCGAAGGTCTTCCCTCCTTTCTCTCTCACCGCACCGTACTGTTCCGTAATATAGAGAGAGACGGGTTACGAGAGATTACTCTCCGCGCGTACCGTCAGCCATTTGCCGTTGTCCTCCACTCACACCGATACTCTTTCAATTCCAGGGGCCGAACTAGACTCACGTACACACTCACTCTCTCACACCGAAGAAACACCGTACCGTTTAAATTCACATTTATACCGCATATTAATTAGACATTTTCACTCACATTTACATAATTATATTAATCATTCATTCTTATTTAAATTAAGCTAGAAATGTAAATTATAGGGGAATAAATATGTTCACTTAGTTGAAATAATTAAAAAAGAATTATTATCGACAATTCGTTATCAATACTTCCGTTTTGCAAAAAAAAAAATTTTTGTTCATTATGCAAAAAAAATCGAGTCGACAACGGTCCGTTTCAATGTTCTTTACCGTATCCCAAAGGTTCAGGGAAAAATATTTATTTTTGTAGCCGTAAAGTTGGGGAATTTTAACATATATAATCAATAATTTTTCTAAGTATCACATGCCCTTAAAATGTTTCAAAACGTCGAAATCTTCAATTTCTCAAAATGCGTTAAATTCCTTAAATACCACATCGCAAGATTCGTTCCTCAACATCACATAGATCGAATAACTTAAATTCCATTTCGGCGTGCAAATAGCGTTGGCTCGCGCACTCGCGTTGTCTATTAAGATCCATAAATCTGATCACTCTTTCTATCAAGAACTATTGTCTCACTCAGCAGAATGTAAATCTATTTGTCGCATACCACGACATATCGTTATCTCGGTCCTTGCGGAGCTCCGTCGCATCGCCGATCGACAATCATGACCAATAAATATCAAACAAAAATCAATTCCTTTCCTCCTTGGGTTTAAATCAGGATCATAGTGTCCTGATACCCTTGGATTTCATACATTGAAATTATTTTCATACATTCATCTTTTCTCTATGCAAAGTATTCGGGACCATGAGTGTGAGACGCCAACGTCTATCTAGTGTATCGATCAAAGCTGCATATGTTTTCGTATTTAAACAAATAAATCTAGGTTTTTTATTCCGTAAAGGCTTTTTTCAAAAAATTGGTGGAATTCATTAACTGACATACCTTCCCTTTTTTCTTCATTTAATTGTCCTTTCCTGTAAATTAAAGGAAAAATCGTGAGTGAAGTGCAGTGAATTCTTCGAAGTTGAAACTTATCAAAAATGAAACTAAGTTGTTGAGCCATCTATGGCAAGACAACTTAAAACTAAACATCTTCCATCTTCACCCAAAAGTCATCTCTGAATTATCAGTTCGAAGGTAAAGAGTAAATTCTTCCAGAGCATTACTATCTAAGCTTGAGGTTTCCTCCTTTCTGCGTTTAGTATTGCCAACGTTGTCTTCATGATGTTTCCACAGCTAATGACTTCTTCTTTTATTCCCTGTTTCAATGCTGGTAAAACAGAAAAATAGTACTTTTTTTTAGTAGTAAGGTTTATAAATACATTATTCATTAGTATTTAATGTAACATCGTAAGTGGAACCTTACTTGATAAATCAAACGGGTGTTCCACTTCGAAGCAGATGATTCATCCCTCTTATGCTCCTGCATCAATTTCCTGATTTGAGTGTTTGCACTAGCGGCGTATTCAGTTCTATCTTTAAAATCGACCTTTTTGAATCGTGGATCCAAGACAGTTGCATTGGCGAAAAAGTGGGACCATCCCATGCGTTAAAATCGATGTTTAATCTCACGGAAGGGATTTCCTCGAAGAACAATTCTAATTTCATTTTTCGGGACTATGTCTTTGATACTCTCTTTCAAACCGTTTATCAAGGGTATGCCGAGGCTCGCAGTTACATATTTCTGTCCACATAACTCTGCAGTAGTAACTTCCGAGAGTCCAAGCACACCAACAATCTCTTGTAAAATTTCAAATTCTCTAGCCGTTATTATTAGAGGCGCAGAAGCTATTTCGTTAGAAAAAAGAAAAGTTAGAACTTCCAGAAACGATTTACCATCAAAGTTTCTACCCGCGGAATTACTATAACAAAATGTAAACTGCAATTGACCCTTTCCACTTCTAATCCGAAAACTCGAAGATGCACGATTGCCGATCTTCGGAAAACTTCGGCCGACTTCTATTAAATATCATTCTTGATCCACATTTAAAAGAAATTCAAGGAATTGGCAATATTAATCTTACGCCTAATTCTTGGGTATATAGTATAAGGTATATGCCACGATTTTGAGGTTTTGTTTTTTCCAGTGTAGAATATTAATACTGAATATTATACTATATATAATTAATATTTACAGATATATATATTAATATTAATATTATTATTCCATTATATATATAATATATTAATATTAACTTTAATTACCAATACAATCATTCTATAGCTTTTATAGGAATTTGATATAATAATACCTATTAGTGATAGTGATTTTTAAATAAAAATCGTTAGAAAGTTTACATATGTTTATGAAATCCCGCTTCTATACCCACTATTTGTAAAAGAGACTAACATTTATCGCTTTTTTTTTATCGAAAAAATTAATAAATTTTTTTGTTAAGCAGTAGCGAAATAGTGCTAGGCAACTTTCAATTGCTTCGTTTATCGAGGGAATTTTGAGTAAGCCCGAATCACGAACTTTAAGCAAAAGGAATATTCATTGAAGTACAAAAAAGTTTTTTGAAAAGTATTACTTTAATTTCATTTAA
>JAUESI010020392.1:0-10467 GCA_032275145.1 Synergus laeviventris | reverse complement strand
ATGCCTTATATTTTCAATTTTTCATGGAAAGGAAAATTTTTTGGATTTCGTTCTATGGCGGACGTACATCCTTAAGTGAAAAAGGTCAATGAAGAGAATATGTCTTACCTTTATTAAACGTTTCATATAATATACGTATTCTTTGTTTGAATAAATAATATAAATTAATTGGATTAATTTCTTTATATGCGGTGCACTCTGAAATTATTATGATTTCCTGTGAAGTATTAATATTGTTGTTGAATACTTAAATACCTTTTCTAAACATTTCAGATCATCATTCTAGTAACATATGATTAAGCTAAAAATTGTAGCATAGTTAAATAGTAATATTTTCTACATATTTTGAAAACTTTAGACAATTCTTAAGAAAGGTTCCATTTCGGCACAACTACAGCGAGAGGATTTTGTGGAATTTTAATATTCGCTATAAGAAATCTCATTGAAATCAGTTTTGCTCATACTTTCTGCAATCCACATTTTAGATCAAATATAAATTTTTTTTAGTAAAAACAGCGGAATGCTCTCCGATCTCTCCCGACTTCTCCCGACCACGAATAAGCCGACAGGGCCCAACTCCTCCAAAATTGACCTAACCTAAAAAAGCAGAAGTGAAATCAAAATTACAATTAGCTATTTTAAATACGTGTTTTGAGTTAAAAATTAATTTCACTCGTGTTGGAAATTTATTTTCTTTTGTTTTAAAACCTACTGATTTTCATACACTGAATAAGACGGTGAATAGAAGGACTGAATGAAGTCCGGGGCACAACCAACTTAATTGTATCTGCGAGTGTAGAAGTTAAATTAGGCCCTCATCGGCACCATAATTTTTGAAGCCAGTACTAGCAGTTTCTTGCAAGAGGTGTAACTTTTGTCTAGTTTAAAGAGAGCGAGAAGATGAGGGAGGGGGGATCGTGTCTACAATGTCTACATGAGTCTCATTAAGAGGGGGAAATCTGTATTTTCTCTATCTACTTTTATAGAGTTATAGACTTATTGAGAAGTATAACGAACGAGTAATAATTTAAAGAAAAAAGATTTATTCTAAATAATTCGAGGCTGTGCAGTAAAAAAGAAGGAATACAACATCTTGTCTGATTCGTTGGCATATGGGATAGTGAATAATATGTCCTCATCCGGGGATCTTCTCGAGCCTAATGGGAGATACTGAATAAAATGACAGCACATTTAATTAGAGGAAAACTTAATTTTTTTATTACGCTCGTAGGTCACGATTTTTCTGTCGTGCATGGATACTTTTCAACGAAGCGTCATTATAGAAAAACCAAAGTATTTTCGAGGATCGAAAATATTTTGCTTTGCTTCCATTATGCGTATAGCGCGTATAACAAGATGTGGATAATGGATCAGTTTATCCTCATCTCGATCGACTTCAAATCATTATAGATCCTTTCAAACAGCCTAAAAGTATTAAAACCATATTTGATTATCCCCTTAATTATGAAGCGCAGAATATAAAATGTGATACCAATTCTTGTCAAATGTGCGAAAAATATTACCATGAATTAAGACTTGAAAATAAAAATATTTGGACAAGCTCTGCGGCGCTCTTTTTAATGACCTGGGACTTCTGAAGATTTTTGAACCAAACGAATAATAAGGAAAACAAAGGGGACTTCCGAAGATTATCCAACCGAGCGAACAATAGGGATCCAAGGTAATCGTGAGAGTAAAAAGGCAGAGGTCCAGAAAGGTTCGTCGAGATAAGATGTAGGGCCCGAGAATTCTCGCAAAGGACCAAACGTTATTGCATCGGATCTGAAAGACTCGGGTGTTATGTTACCGAACAAAAGTGTGACCAACCCCCTCCATAAAATGAAAAAGAAGCCTCCTAATGTGCGTCGGCGTTTAGTAGCTAAGTGAAGAACAGAGTAGCGGCTAAAGCTACGACTCCACCAGGTGTCAACACCCTAGTGCCTCCTAGATACAGCATGAACAGGAAGCCTTTCCGAGCCTTACTCGCATCTCACACTGAGGAAACCGAAGCCAATTGAAGCTCCCCAACGCACCCTCGCAACACGTCTCCACGCTCAGAACAAGGCCACGCAACATGACCTGTCATGCGAAGTCCATTGGTTTTTATTCTTCTTTCATCAGATGAAAGTGAAAACTGACCTCCCCCCAGGCATGCTACATTAGAGCATCCAGTCTCAAAATTATTTAAATTACTCTCGGTTCTTTTGAAAATCTTCAAAATTTTTTGAAATCACTTATTAAATTGTAACCAGACACTATTGATCTCTACGGAATGACAACCGATTGTATAGGGCTGCATTAGAGGAGGTAAGATACAGAATGAGCTTGGGTCAGTCAGTAGCGAGTGCGGTTTGGATTTACTTTTGGGAAACGTTTTCTAGACAGGACTCGTAGTGTACTACGATATCCGAGTTTGGATTCAGTTTCGGCTTAGTAGCACTGAGCAGGACTCGCAGTGTACTGTGCTATCCGAGTTTAGAGCGTTAAGAAAGATTCTGAATTGAGTAAAAAATCAGAGATCAGGAGAATGTTCCTAGCTTTCAGATATTTGATTTCTTGAAGGGATCTGTAAAAGATTACATACTCTTTCTTGTGAAACTACTTTTATTATCGTGGAGCGAAGTAGAGAATTTCGCCTAAATTAATATTTTGAAAAATAAGGAAAGGCAATCAGCGGATGCCTAATTATGTGGAGAGTGTGGAGTATAGTGTAATAAGAATATTAGCCAGAGTATTACGAAAGTTATTATAAGACTAGAGATAGGTCTAGTTAAAAGTACATAGTAGACAACTAAGTGATAATGAATAAAAAAAATAGAATGTGTACATGGGGGTTATTCAAAGTGAATAAATTGTAAATTTTAGACAAAATCTTTTCTTCTTCTCTCGTGCGTAAACCTAATAATGGTTAATTTTGTGAGTATTATTAAATTGAATAATACGTAAAAAAAGTAAAATTTCAATATGTATATGGAAATCGCTTTAAATTCTTTAAAATCGGTAAAAACACCTTGAAATGATTAGTTTTGAATATTTTAAAGAATTTTGAAATCTTGCAAAATCTAAATAAAAATCTAACTAATAGGTAAACCCCGAATCTGACTTCCATTCCTGTGTTACTCACCTAAAGTTATTTCGAATTTATATATAGAAGCTATTACAAATCGTAAGAACTGAAGAAAGGTAAACCTGGAAGCAGAACCAGAATGTCAATTAATGCTGGCAGCATGTGGAAAAACTAGTAAAAGCATATACACATTACAGATACTCCTCAATAACACCCGATAGCAGCGACAGAGTGATGTCAAGCAGCTAAATTATCAACAATTAATGAAGACATACCCTGTATTACATGATCTAAAGTTGGTTGGTTATATTTATTTTTTTACTTCGTAAATTTAATCAGCACCATGTAAGATGCGAAGTGAGTGTGTTCAGCATTGGGCAACCCACTGAAGGACCAATGAATAATTGGTCATGAGGCACATTAGAAATCAAAACAATTAAAATACTATTTTATTTGAAGAGTAATTTCTTCTGAAGATTGTTTCACAAATGGACCAAAATTGATACCCAAATAGTAGTTTGGCTTAAGTGATATACATCTTTCAAATTAAGCATAAAAGGAGACATATTTTGGTTTTCCGTCACTAAACCAAGGAATACAATCCCGAACAGGACCTAACTTCGGGTCTCGAACCGAGATGCCTCGACCCTACAGCCATCTAAGAAAACTCCCTGACTTTTCTATCAAGAGTGGAAAGCCTTTCAGAATCAGGAGACTCTGCCTGCAATAGAAGGAAAGGTTTGCTTTTCCTGACCGACATCTAGCTTCCAGACAAGCCAAGTCTGAGAATTCACCCATCTGGTGATTCTCACCCTAGCATGTTGCCTACCGCCTACTACCTACCGCTTGACAATCGGCCCAGGCTCCCCTTACTCAGCCAGGGAAATTTAAGAAGAATATATAGTCTAGATTTATACCCCTACCATTGTGTTTGTTTCTGTTTTTGTATTCTAAAAAATTTCTCTTAAGAACTAACCATTAAACAGCTCTTATTAGAGCTAATTTTAAACGTGACAACTTGAGGTGGAGGCTTAGTCCTTCAGTCAACCTCCCCTAGGTCCCTCGGGCTTCCTTTGTTAATCGGTTGACCAATCATCTCTTTTTTTTTCGAGAAGCTCCCTGCTCGCCGACAGAGGGTGAACGGAATTGGATCATGCATGTCCCAACCTCTTCTTCTACCTTCAGGAATAACTCTACATCTTATTCCTTCCCACGAATATTTTTAGCTATTCTAACCTGCGAAAAACTTTCCTGATCCTCCCCCTGCTTCCACCCCACTTTACGATCCATCCTGCATTTAAAATTCAAAATGAATAATAAATATAAAACCGACCCGTAAATCTGGATATTAGTGGATCTAATAGTAATACGGAAAATTTCGTTCGATATTACACCCGATCCAAAAGGATTTGGTTCGAAAAATCTGAGTTTTAACAAAATTTGCAAACTGAAAATTCCACCATACCAGCATCGGATCCGATCTAAAGGGTGCGAACTTTGTTTCTAGTGGAACAATCCGATTGATGATGCGAATAAAGTAGCACGCACATGAATTATTTGATCCGTAAAAGTGGATCATTTTGATCTCAATTTTATAATCAAAGTGATGTGCAACAATTTAGTAAACTGCGATTTGCTGTTTTTAGAAAGTTTAAGGTTGAGGTTTAATATTTGTAGGAAAAAATAAAATTACTTTTATGTATCATTTGAGAAGATATTTGCTATTCATAATTTATTAAAATACTTTTGATTCTGGATAGTACATTTTTTGTTCAATACAAAACTGTGTTTTTTTTAAAATGTTTCTGAGGGAGCTGAGAATTTTCTTAAACATTTTGAAATATTATTTGCACATACATTGTCATTTTATTACCCTTTGTGACGACTTTATAATATTTATAATGGTGAGCAGAAAAAGCAAAATGTTAGAAATCGAAACTAGTAGAGTAGCGTATGTGGACTCTGAAAAATTAATTTGTACCTATTGATACATATGGTAAAGGCATTCGTGGTGCATGGTAACAAAATATTTTGGAAAAAATTTTCATTCAGGTAATTTTGATATTTTCGCGGATTTCTACTATTTTATTTACTTTAAAGTCTTAGGCAGTAATCAAAATTTTAGAGCTTTCTATTTGCACTGAAAGCAATTAATTATTATACATCTTTAACGGATCCGTGTATTTAACAACCATTCTTCAAAATCTATACAAACCATGAGAGAGTTTTGACAAAGGTTGCTGACTTTTCCATAGATAAAAATATACTTTTAGAAAATTTGACACATTTACAAAGTGATGAATACAAATGCAAAAAAAATCTGTAAATGTAAGGAATTAATAGGCAACATGTTTTTTACAAATAGATTTTTGTGTTTTTTTTTATTTTTATATTCCTGTTAGCTTTTAGAAAATTCTGTAATCGTCCAAAAGCTTTGAAATGATAAAAATTTATTAGAAAAAATTAAGAAGTATATAGAATCAAAAAAAAAGAAGTAATAGGTTTGAAAGCAGTTCTTAATTTTTTATTATTATTATTTGCTATTTGACTTTGGCTAATTTTTTGAGCTCATTCAATCAATAATTTGCTCTCTGGATACAAATATGATTGGCATCCTCATAGAAGAAGCATTAATTAATTAATTAGGTCTACCTTCCTTACTTCAGCTTTAAAATGTGATAATTTGAAAAGTTACAATTGAAAAATCTATGTTTCAAAATTAAAAATAATCATAACTTTTTAACTTTATTCAAGTGTATTGAAACCCAGGACGATCGATTCGTCTCGACACAAGGAATCATTATTTTTCTTACTTCAGATTGGAATTTTTAGTTATTTAATACTTATAGATGAAAATAAATTCAACTTGGTACGCGTTCTCCAGATATTGTAAGATCGTTAAAAAGCGTGACATACACAAACACACAAATCTGGACAATTATTCAGGTCATCATATTAGATATATTCTCTCATAATATATTTAAAAAAAAAATTTATTTGGGAACTGGATTTTGTCACCACTACAAAGCAAAAGCCAAAAAAAAAATCTTTGTATACTTTAAGATACAACAAGGCACTTCATACTGCAAGACAATTCAAACACTGCAAAGAATACCTTCGTTCAGCTCTATAAAGAATTCCATTTAGAAATGCCAGGTTTTTTAACTCAAAAGTAATTTGTAAATTATGATTTACAAAACATAATTATGTTCTATGGTTTGATTCTTAACTGTTATAAATACCATTTAAAGTTAGGCGAGAAAGATACTTAAAAACACAAAACTCAGTTTTTAAGAAATTTCCTTCATTTACATTTGTGACTATCGAGTCAGTAAAAAATTTTCAAAGGTGTGTTTTTACAAGTAGAAAAGTCAGTAATGACTCAAAAATTTTCTTGACATTTCTGTAAGATTTTAAAATGTTCTTTAATGTTATAATTCTATTAGAAATGTATAATTAATTACTTTCAGTGCAAATAGAAAGCTGTAAAAATTCTGGTCATGCTTCAGACGTCAATGTAAGAAAAAAATAATTGACATCCTTAAAAATATAAAAAGTACAAGATTAAGAATGGTTTCAAATATATTTCTTAACGTGCACTTGCAGAACGTTTATCGATTCAGTACAAATTGATTCTACGTTTTCAGGGTTATAATAAGCTACTATTAGACATGTTTCCAGTTTCTATTCAAAATTTTTTTTTCGACTCACCCTGAGGAACATATTGACATACTTACGCACATATATGGAATGCTCCCTTTTTAAAGAATATATGTATACATATATCAAAAACAGTTCATATAAAATTAATGTTGGTAAATTATCAAATGATCTGTTGCATTTGAACTAAATTGGGGAAGTAAAATTTATTAGAATAATAAATTCTTGTTTTCATATTTTAATATTGAACCATAATTACACATACTGCCGAATACATTAAACACTCTTTAAGAGCTTGTCTCCAGGTAGTTTAAGCTACATCTGCCCTTTGTGTAGACTGACTATCCACTCAATGTTCCTTCAAATTTTATTTCACTACCGAAATTAGTTTTAAAATTAATAGATAAACTTATTAGAAAAACAAAAAATTTTTAATAATATAAGACTCTTGCAAACTCTCTTTGAGACCGTTCGTTCACGTTTAACATTTTCTTCTCGCTTGTGACGAAGTGTAATAATTGCGCAAACTCAGGCATTGATTTCCAACCTTGTGCCGCCCTCGTGCTGGTTTTTTATAGACATACTCATTTTCTTCTCTCAATAAGTTACCAGTTTTTCCAACCATTTTAACAATGTTCATACTTTAAAATTATGCCTACAAATTTGATCCTTGAACGGATTAATTTAATAATTGCACATAATTTTAATTGGGTGAAAAACGTTCAATTAAAATAACTAAACGTAAGTAACTACAAATGAATAGTAATCAATGAGTTAACCATTAAACTAAGATATTTTTTTTTGAGAAAATGATAAAACTGAATTATTATTTAATGTTTAGTGGAAGAGATGTTTTGCTTATGGCACATTAACTCTTTTTCTATGGATTGTCGGTACTCTATGAACCGAAATTCAATGAACAATAGGTTATTCGAAAGATTATTGAATATCCTTTCAAATGGTAGGATTGATTTTTACAGATCGCCAAATGTTCTTTTTTTAAATAAAGGTTTTCCAAAAACAAACGAGGATATGAAAAGTCGAAAAAGGGTGGCTCAAATATGGTACACCTACAAAAATATCAAAATACACGGAAAATAAGCTATTTACAGATATGAAAATGAATTTATTAATTAAATGTAGAAGAATAGAAACATAAAATAAACTTATTGACAATAATCGAAATCTCAAACGGGAAATAATGATCTAGCGCAATCACTATGAGCCCATTTATTGTAGGCGATACGTTGGATATAGCGTAGAAAATTCACTGAGTATTCATTGCTCGGTGTTTAGTAAACCGTAATTTTTTGGTTCTAAGTAGAAAAATAATTTTACTCCAGAAAAATGTGCCATATTCGAGCCAATACCTACAAAATTTTGAAAGAAGTGGTTCAATTATTACTATGACCAAAACTACTATTTTCCATTCCCTACAAATTGGGGACTCGTTCGGGATATGAAGTGAAAAGACGATAAAGTTTATAAAGAGTAAAGACGAAGCCGAGAAGTCAGGAAATGGACGAAGTAGTTCTCTTTTTGAAAGACGAACGCCGCTAAACAAAGTACAAAGAAGAATTTTCTTGGAGAAGACGAATATCAAGACAAAAATAAATAAAAAAATAAAAATGAGGTTTCCAGTGAAGCTTAAGGTGAAAGCTGTATTTGACGAAAAAAGGACGCCATGTTTTTCAATAACTAGATGCGTCACAAGCCGAAATCCGTTGATCAAGAAGTCAATATTCGCAGTAGTTAAGGAAGACGAACTGCTTAACGATGGATACCACAGATGTGTTGTTTTAGTAAAGGCGAAATTACTATGTGACAGGTATAGGTTAAGTTAACCTAAGATACACTAGATTTTAAGAAAGTGATGTAATTCCATTTATATTATAATAACTTAAGGAGAACAAATATGTAATTTAAGAGCGATTAAAATTGAGAATTTGGGGCAAATTGAGACGATTAGACAGCGTTTAGGGACGGCGTCACGTAAGTCAGTAGGTGCTTTATATAACCTTATTTTTGATGAAGAAGGGGATAGGAAAAAAAGAAGCAAGTTAGGCGAATTTGCAGGATTTGAATTTGAAGCTGATTCTGATGAGCTTCAATCGAAGATGGATACTCTGCCAGGTTCTCAGTAGGGGATTTAATATCGATCTGCAATATTTTGGGTCTAGACTACACGGGTGATAAAGAACAGCTTAGACAAAAAATTAATAATTCCTTAATAGACATAAACTTATTCGTTTCACAGGAAACTAACAGTGACACTGCAGACAATGACCATGACATTAACGAGGAATCTTGAAAATGACGATGAAGTAAAGAGTGCAGGGAATAGAGCAGATGAAGGCGAAGCTGTGGCAGGAGCATATGATCAAAATAATGTACAAAATGAAAGGGAATTTAAAGGTAGTGATGATTTTCCAGTTGAAAGATGGATCGCGGATTTTGAAGACGCAGCAACTCTTTTCGGGTGGGAAGATTTACAAAAACTTATTTTTGCCAAAAAATCCTTAAAGGGACTTGCTAAATTATTTGTCGAAAGTGAGGCGGTATTAAACTCGTGGAAAAAATTAAAGACAGCACTTCTTAAAGAATTCTCGACAAAAATCACTAGTGCCCAATTACACACGATGCTTACTAATCGCAAAATTAATGATTCTGAGATTGTATAACAGTATTTTTTAGCTATGCTGTATTTGAATATGTAATTAATGGTCTTAATGAAAATCAAGCAATAAAATATTTCTTTACGGTGCAAATCAGCAGGCGAGATCAAAGATAAACTAAAAAATTACAAAAAAATGCGAGGGGCGAGTGATAAGAAAAATCAGAATTTATTATAAGCCAAGGCTTATGAACCACCCAAAGAAATGCTGCGTTCAAACACGGATGGAAAATCACTTTGGAAAGTAACAATAATTTTCGTACGTCAAGAACGACGCATTGCTGGTTGGTTTAGTACGGGGTTTGCCTACAAATTCACATTCACCTTAATCAAACAATTTCCAAAGTATTTTCACTAATCCTTGGCGAGGGTCAAAGCACTCTAAGTCGCCGATCTCGAACTCAAGCGCATTTTACGTTACCCCCCCCCATCTCTATATATATATATGGTATATTGTAATATTATAACCTGCAACAAATTTAATTTGGCTGCCCCATGTTGGGCGCCATTTGTAATATTATACTTCACTATTATCTTTGGCAAACCTCTCACGCACACACAGATCAACAGAAATTTTAACTCACTCTAATCTTCTCAATAATCTCCAATAATCGGGGCTTTCTTGGCCAACCGATTATTGAACTATACAAAACCGTGAAATTCTAAATAATCTCCGATAGTCAGGGCTTTCTTGGCCAACTGATTATCGAGCTACACCAAAAGCTACAAAATTCGCCAAACTAAAGATGTTAACTCCGAAATTCAGTGAACCGGCAATTACTCGGTTAACTAGGCACAACGCAATTTGGTAGAGGGGGTGGTTCAAGTTGCTTAGGTTAGCTAAAGGTCACTAAATAATTACTCCCAAATATAAAAAAAAATTCACAGAGTTTAGTAATAAAAAAAAAGGGTGTTACGTCCTAACAATTTATACATAAAATTAAATACATTGTGAAAGTATGAAACTCAACCTTTGAATAGGCGAAAAGAGATATTAAATTCTCAATCCTAGTCTAAACAGCTGCTCTGCAGATTTTTCTAAATTGTACCGTCTTATTTATGTTTT
>JAUESI010020391.1:0-10480 GCA_032275145.1 Synergus laeviventris | reverse complement strand
CTATAGAGGAGTCAGTCGTCTTGTGAACACGCTGGACTCAAGACGAGGGCACCTAATTAAGAACCACTTTTACTTAGTAATATAATTTTGTACAACAGTCTGCTCTTTTACAGTTTCTCGTGACTAATAACAATTGTAGCCTACAAGGCATTATTTTATAGCGTTTTATAATAAAAGTTCTCGCTACATTATTTTATAAAATTGATTTTAGGTTCGCTAGCTGTTGTATTTGGCGTATTTCATATCAAGTGAACCCACTTTTCAAACCGATGTCATTTGATTAGGCTCAAATGTGCAAAAAGTTTAATCCTATTGGGTGGTAGTTACCACGCCAAATTGGAACGAGATTGGTGAAAAACTTTCTGAGTTGGAGGTGGTAGAATTTTGACATTTTGGTTAAACAGCCCATATTTTGGATCAATATTAATCACCTATTGCATTTACAAAATTTTGGCCCACACGTTTCCGATAGATTTGTCTTTAATATTTAGACAGGTGTTTTTCAAAATCCAAAATATTTTATACTTTTATTTCAAAAAGGAACGTTTTTTCTTTTCTTTTTTTGTACTCAAAAAAAGCTCATATGCAGATCTTTCCATTGAGAACTTTGAGAAGCTAACACTCCATGGTCGAGACATTATTTATCCATCGTAAATTTTTTATTTATATTTTTATTTATAGTACAGCGTTATGTTACATTTTTTTACTATTAATTCCTGCATTCACGCCAGTAATTCGAGAACCATGCATTTAGTGTAAATCAGTGTTCACTTCCTTCAATCTCGCGTAGGTTTAGCAAGATCCAATTCTTGTAAAAATGATCTTGCAAGTTTATAAAGATATCAGGCTTATATTGACCATCAGTTTTTCCAGCCCAAAGGTGAATCCCAACCAAATAAGGTTCCGCGTTCCGCCCATTAATAACTAAAGGAGCTCCGACATCATTACTGCCGCAGTATTGATATCCAGTTCTATCAAGAGTGCAAATGTCATCATCTGTAATTGGGAAAGTATGGTTGTATATATCTCTACATTCCTGGACGCTGATTATAGGTACAGTGATTGATCGTAGATTTTTCGGATGAGCTGTTCCGGGACTGAAATGCAGATGAAGATGAACTTTAAATTATATTGCGCAATTTTCAGTGATGATATATATATATTGTCAATCAAATGCATATAATGTATTTAATATATTATTGAAAACTCACTTTACACCAGCGTTACATCCCCAACCACTAACAGTACCAAGTGTACCTGGAGCTAAATTTCCTTCATATAAGCCGATTTTCTGGACACTTTGAGCAGTTAAGACAAAAGGTGGATTCACAGTGATCAAGGAGATACCATCATTCGTTCTATGTGCATGATCACCATAAAACGTTGTTTGATTTACTATTGTATGGGTTTTATAATTACCACCTATTGCTAAAGTCGAAGTACCAGAGTAAACTTTGTACACAGTAAGGTCAATACCAACACACCTAGCAGCAGTGAGAACAACATGCTTCGACAGTATGACACCAGCGCAATGTTCCCTGTTTCTTCTTTCTTTAATAAATATAATGTAGGGAACTTTTTTAATCGATAATCGGACGTCGAAACCTGGCAAATGATTAATTACACGTTTTTGACGAAAAAGAAGGTCTGATGATTCGCCTGCAATTTCATAAAATATCTAAGTAGTGGTTTCCTAATTATAAGTACAATTTTCCGTTTGTAGTTTCATAGAAAATCATTATAGTTACCTAAATCCTTTTCTAAAACTGTCCCCATAATTCCTTGGCACCAAACAACGTAAAGAACTAGAAGATTCAAATATAGTTTTGCCGACATTTTATATGTGAAACCGCACGCTTTTAGTGGTAGAATACTACTTTATGAAAACTGTGGGTGATTGTCTTTTATACTATAATAGCTTTATTTGAACAGTTACTAAGTCACTAGCTCAGTATTTTATAGCCCCAATGCGTAGATTTGTTTCGTAAGTAAAACGAATAAAAAATAAATGAACAACCATAAATTTACATAATTTACCATAATTTACTTTACTCTATAAATTTTTGTTTCTGCAATGATATGTTTGTACGAGTATTATAAAATTTTGTTATATAGAAGGCATATATTGCAGCAGATAGGCAATATCAAGTATTTACGTACGCGCTGAAACAATTTTGAAGTTATTTTCACATTCTTATCAGAGAATGGATTAGATTAGTGAAAAATTTCACCCCCCCCCCACTTTGTCAAAAAATGTTGTTTAGCTATCCTATATCTAAACATTTTTTTCATTGTTAAGAAATTTGAATGAATTTTGAGGAATTTTAAGAAATTCTAAAGAACTTTATGAATTTTAAAAATATTTTAAAGGTTTGAGGTTGTATATTATATAGCGGACCTACTTCTTACTCCCAAGTTTCTTTGGAGTGAAGAACATCAACGAAGTTTCGATGATATAAAGAATGTTTTGACTCATGCTCCTATACTCCAGTTCCCCGATTATAAACAAATTTTTTTTGTGACGACGAATGCGTTTGACATATGCAATATATGCAGTCCTGTTCGAGTCAAGGGAAATTGGGACATGATTTGCCAGTCGCGTACTCAACCGTTTGCTCACAAGAGCAGATCGAAATTACTGTACTATTGAAAGAGAATGTCTTGTTGTTGTTGAGTACGTTATACATTTTAGACATTATTTATATGGACAGAATTTCCCAGTTTTTACAGATCCTGAGGCTCTGACGTGGCTTCATTCAATGAAGTACCCATCTTTCAGACTCATGCGATGGAGGTTTAAATTGCGTGACTTCCAATAAAAAATTCTATAAATCCGCAAAACCAACAAAAAAGCAGATGTACTCTCTCGAAATCCACAGGAGGAGATCGATGAGTGCGTGGACCAAGAAATTCGCATTCTACCTCTACAACCCATACACGAGCGTAGAAAACCTGGCAGACATAGACACATCGACAGCCAAACAAAACAGCGAAGCGAAAGTGGCGAGTCCGATTCAAATTTGAGCAAATTAGGAATTGCCGCACAGGTTCGAGCTCGCAAACAATCTAGAGCTATCCCTGATTCTAAAGAATCTTCTTTTGCACGTCAGTTTAGCCTATGCTTTATCGTATTTTTATCTGATTCAGAGTTGGAATCATACTCAAGAACACAAACACGAGGGCTGCGACCCTTACTTACGTGGATGCTGCGTTACGAGGACGATGATGAATGCGATCCTCCAGCTTCCATCCAACAACAACCTATCAATATCGTGAGCACTTTCGGAGAGAGACTCCGTTCTGACTGTCCTCACATTGAGATGCGTGTCGATGTTGATCCTGCAGCCCTATTGGATCAGTTTTCAGATTCAGGTGAACAACTCGTGGTTGAAACATGCTGGAACAATGAAAATGTCACTCTCCGACCATTATCATCTCTCTCTGGAAACGGTTCTATCCTTATTGTTCCACTAGAAGGTGACCCTATGGATTCTGAATAAGTTTACAATGGACGCGAATTTGAGGCTGAGGAAATCATCGTTCAACCAGAACTGAAAAAATATCAAAAACACGTGAGGAGTGGACTGTTTTACCGAAACTACCCCCTTTCGCTCAATCAACCCCTATCATACCTCCGCACGTTGACAGCACAAACACAAAACCAATCAGCGCCACCCCGAGTTCACCTGGCGAAACACCACGTAAGCGCAAGGAGTAACGTACGTACACGTTTGGTCTGTACATCTTCTGACAGACTTGGGGGACATTAACGAGATAAACCTTAAAGAAAAACAGCCCCATAAAGGATCTTTTGTAGTGTCTCAATATGGAGCGATCCAAATATTCAGTTTAGTGTTTCGTGATGGATTTTTCGATCCACTTATACCGAAGATGAACTCTATATAGCGATTAGAGGAGAAGACGCATGTACCACTCGAACATCAAGTCCGTTAGAATTCCAAGAAACGATACTGCTCTTGAAAAACTGCCAGAAAACGCCATTCGAAATATACTTCGACGAGTATTCTCTGAAAGTGATCTCAGAGTGACCTTGTGCCTCGGAAATGTGGAAACTTCGCCAAATAGGGTGAGAGAGATTCAGGATATCCTCAAATCTTGGGAAAGCTGTCAAATGAACATATTCGTTCGGATTAAAAAAAACAACCCATGGTGCTTACCGATACACCAGCTGAAGCCTTTGACAAGGTATGTTTGAATACCGTAGGACCTAGCTACTCGGCGTCACACGAAATGGAAAAAGACCCATCTTTATAATGCAATGTGACCTGACTAAATATACTGTCTCGCACTCCCGGTACCAGATATTCGAGCTACGACCATAGCTAATGCGTTTGCCCGAGAATTCATTGTCGTATTCCGATGTCCAAGAGCCATCCTGTCTGATCGGGGAACTAGCTTCTGGAATAAGTTGTTCAGTAAGCTTACAAAATTATTAGATTAAAGTTAGAAAATAATTGGAATGAGATTAAGCAATGAACGACCTCTGATTATCACCCTCAAACGAATGGCAGTCTCGAGCGATATCATCAGGTTTTGTCGGATTACCGGAAGCATTATCTAGGAGATTATCATGATTGGGATACCTTTATTCCATTCGCGATGCTCTCATATGATACCACAGTGCACGAGGGTACCAAGTTTTCTCCACATCATCTGGTGTTCTGTAAAGAAGCTCAATTACCATCAGCTTTTCCATCTGATGTTTCACACCTCTTGATGAGTTGGGCGATTTAGAAGGGATGAGGTATAGTTCTTCGGAATTATATTATTGGGAAGCTCCCTAAAATTTTATGCATCGACAAAAAGGATTGATATCCTTCTAAACTAACAGTCATCAATTTGACCTATTCCGTTCGCCAATAAATCTACGGATGAACAAATTATTTTATAAAATTGATTTTAGGTTCGCTAGCTGTTGTATTTGGCGTATTTCATATCAAGTGAACCCACTTTTCAAACCGATGTCATTTGATTAGGCTCAAATATGCAAAAAGTTTAGTCCTATTGGGTGGTAGTTACCACGCCAAATTGGAACGAAGATTGGTCAAAAACTTTCCGAGTTGGAGGTGGTAGAATTTTGACATTTTGGTTAAACAGCCTCTATTTTGTATCCATATTATTCACCTATTGAATTTACAAAATTTTGGCCCACACGGTTTCGATAGATTTGTCTTTAATATTTAGACAGGTGTTTTTCAAGATCCAAAATATTTTATACTTTTATTTAAAAAAGGAACGTTTTTTCTTTTTTTTTCGTGTACTCAAAAAAAGCTCATATGCAGATCTTTCCATTGAGAACATTGAGAAGCTAACACTCCATGGCCGAGACTTATTTATCTATCATACATTTTTAATTTATATTTTTATTTATAGTACAGCGTTATGTTTCATTTTTTTACTATTCCTGCATTCACGCGAGTAATTCGAGAACCATGTATTTAGGTGGTGTATATCAATGTTCACTTCCTTCAATCTCGCGTAGGTTTAGCAGGATCCAATTCTTGTAAAAATGCTCTTGCAAGTTTATAAAGACATCAGGCTTATGTTGACCATCAGTTTTTCCAGCCCAAAGGTGAATCCCAACCAAATAAGGTTCCGCGTTCCGCCCATTAATAACTAAAGGAGCTCCGACATCATTACTGCCGCAGTATTGATATCCAGTTCTATCAAGAGTGCAAATGTCATCATCTGTAATCGAGAAAGTATGGTTGTATATATCTCTACATTCCTGGACGCTGATTATAGGTACAGTGATTGATCGTAGATGTAGCGGATGAGCTGTTCCGGGACTGAAATGCAGATGAAGATAAATTAAAAATTATATTGCGAAATTTTAAGTGAGTATATCTATTGTCAATGAAATGCTTTTCATGTATTTAATGTATTATTGAAAACTTACTTTGGACCATTGTTACATCCCCAACCACTAACAGTACCAAGTGTACCTGGAGCTAAATGTCCTTCATAAAATCCGATTTTTCGGATACTTCGAGGAGTAAAGACAAAAGGTGGATTCACAGTGATCAAGGAGATACCATCATTCGTTCTATTTGCATGATCACCATAAAATTTTGTTTGATTTACTATAGTATGGGCAAAATAACTACCACCTATTGCTAAAGTCGAAATACCAGAGTAAACTTTGTACACACTAAGATCAATACCAACACACTTGGCAGCAGTGAGAACAATATGCGTCGACAGTATGGCACCAGCGCAATGATTGCTTATTCTTCTTTCTTTAATAAATATAATGTAAGGAACTTTTTTAATCGATGATCGTACGTCGTAACCTGGCAACTGATTAATTACACGTTTTTGGCGAAAGAGAAGGTCTGATGATTCACCTGCAATTTCATAAAATATCTAAGTAGTGTTTTCCTAATTATATGTATAATCTTCCGTTTGTAGATTTATAGAAAATCATTATAGTTACCAATGTCCTTTTCCAAAACTGTCCCCATAATTCCTTGGCACCAAACGCCGAAAAGAACTAGAAGATTCAAATATACTTTTGCCGACATTTTATATGTGAAACCGCACGCTTTAAGTGGTAGAACCATACCTAATGAAAACTTTAGATGATTGTCTTTATACTATAGCTTTATTTCCACACTCACTAGCTCAGTATTTTATAGCTTAAGTTTATAGGTTGGTTTTGCAAGTAAAAATACGATCAACTAAGCGAACATCCATAATATTATTGCTGATAGATATTTTACTTCCGCTTCTTTACTCTAGAAATTTTCATTTATGCAATGATATCTTTATAGCAGGCATATTGCAGCAGATAAGCAACCAGTATTTACGTACGTGCTTAAAGAATTTTGAATTTATTTTTACATTCTTATCAGAGAATAGATTAGATTAGTGTAGAATTCCACTCCACCCTCACTTTTTCAAAAAAATGTTGTTTAGCTATTCTATATCTAAACATTTTTTTTCAGTGTTATGAAATTTTAATGAATTTTGTGGAATTTTAAGAAATTCTCAAGGACTTTATGAATTTTTAAAATATTTTAAAGGTTTGAGGTTGTATATTGTATAGCGGACCTATTTCTTCCTCGCAAGTTTCTTTGGAGTTGACAGCACAAACACAGACCCAATCGGCGACACCCCGAGTTTACCTAGCGAAACACCACGGAAGCGTAAGGAGAAAAGGTTCGTAACGTTTGGACTGTACAAAATTACCCCGCCTGAGCCGTTAATACTCCCACCACGTAATGATTTTACGGCTCAAATACTACGAAAAACTACTGAATCGCGAATCTCTGTGTGGGAGCTTGCGTACAGGTGAAATAAATGATCGATAATGTATTAATACACCTAATATGACAATTTATTTAGCTGTTGAGAATTTAGAAGTGTACAGAGCAAGGACAGATCGGAGACAGACTGACCTGAACTAAAACTATAAACGAGGTAATCGAAGAGAAAAGAAAATTTAATAAAAACTAGGAAAAATCCAAGTAAGATTTTCTAGAAAGTACAGTGCCAGATGTATATACCTGAATTGCTCCTTAAACCTTCGGCGAAACTAAGGAACGCTATAGAATATTCTGGAAACTATTTTACAGAAATAATATTTGAGTTTAATATGATTCTTAGTCGTGATATATATAAATATAAACTAAAATGATATAAAATTTGTAATTATAACAGGTGGTCACCACTCTCTGTCACTAATGGCTCTCTCGTAATGGCCAGTCCTAATTATGCACATTTCATCTCAGCTCATTAAAACCTATCAACTACGATAGGACATCTTCTGACAGACTTGGAGGACATTAACAAGATTAACCTTAAAGAAAAACAGCCCCATAAAGGGTCTGTTTTGCAGTGTCTCAATATGGAGTATTCAAAATTTTCAGTTCATTGCTTCGTGATCGATTTTTCGACCCACTTACCGATGATGATCTCTATATTCCGTTCGCCAATAAATTTACCAAAGAACAACTTATTTTATAAAATTTATTTTAGGTTCGCTGTTGTATTTGGCGTATTTCATGTCAAGTGAACCCGCTTTTGAAACCGATGTCATTCGATTGGTCTCAAATGTACAAAAAGTTTAGTCCTATTGGGTGGTAGTTACCTCACCAAATGGGAACGAAATTGGTGAAAAATTTTCCGAGTTGGAGGTGGTAGAATTTTGACATTTTGGTTAAGCAGCCCCTATTTCAGATGCATGTTAATCACCTATTGAATTTAGAAAATTGTGTCCTACACGTTTTCGACAGGAACGTTTTTTCTTTTCTTTTCTTTTTGTGTACTCCAAAGAAAGCTCTTATGCAGGTCTTTTCCTTTGAGAACTTTGAGGTCCAAGACTGCACGACCGAGTCTTATTTATCTATCATACATATTTAATTCAAATTTTTATTTATTGTACAGCGTTATTTTTCATTTTTTTACTATTGTTGCATTCAGGCATAATTCGAAGCCATGTAGTTAGTGTATATCAGTGTTGACTTCCTTCAATCTCGCGTATGTTTAGCAGGATCCAATTCTTGTAAAAATGCTCTTGCAAGTTTATGAAGACATCAGGGTTATGTTGACCCACAATTCCTCCATTCCAAAGGTGAATCCCAACCAAATAAGGTTCCGAGTCCACATAAACAATTAAAGGAGCTCCGGCATCTTTAATGCCACAGTATTGTTGTCCAGTTTCATCAAGAGTGCAAATATCAGACTCTGTAATCGGGAATTTAAGTCTGTATATATCTCTACATTCCTCGACGCTGATTATAGGTACAGTGATTGATCTTAGATGTAGCGGATGTGCTGTTCCGGGACTGAAATACACATGAAGATAAACTTTAAATTATATTGCGAATTTTGCAGTGATTATATCTATTGTCAATGCAATGCATTTCTGTATCTAATGTATTATTGAAAACTTACTCTTGATCATCAGCGTTACATCCCCAACCACTTACAGTAGCAAGTGTACCTGGTGGTAACTTTCCTTCATAAAAGTCGATTTTTTTAACAACTCGAGACATAAAGCCAAAAGGTGGATTCACAGTGATCAAGGAGATACCATCACTTTTTCTAAGCGAATGATCACCATGAAATATTGTTTTATTTACTATAGTATGGGTTATATAATGACCATTTAATTCAAAACTTGAAGTAGCAGAGTAAATTTTGTAGAAAGTTTGGTCCATGCTAACACAATTAGCAGCTGTCAGAAGAATATGCTTCGACAGTATGGCACCAGCGCAATGCTCCTTGTGTCTTCTATCTTTAATAAATACAATGTAGGGAACGTTTTTAATCGTTTGTCGGAGGTCTTGACCTGGAATGCGATTGATTACACGTTTTTGTCGAACGAGAAGGTCTGATGATCCGTCTGCAATTTGATAAAATATCTAAGTAGTGTTTTCCTTATCTTTTAGTGTAATCTTCCATTTATAGATTCATAGTAAATCATTATAGTTACCAATATCCTTTTTCAAAACTGTCCCCATGATTCCTTGGTACCAAACTCCGTAAAGAACTAGAAGATTCAAATATACTTTTGCTGTCATTTTATTTGTGAAACCGCACGCTTTAAGTGGTAGAATCATACCTAATGAAAACTTTAGATTTTTGTCTTTTATACTATAGTTTTATTTGAACATTCACTAGTTCAGTATTTTATAGCTTAAGTTTGTAGATTTGTATCGCAAGCACAAACATTCCGCTTCTTTACTCTATAAATTTTTATTTATGCAATGATATGTTTTTCCGAGTATTATGAAATTTCGGTTCATAACATGATATATTTTATCAGATAAGCAATATCTAGTATTTACGTACATACTTAAACAATTTCGGATTTATTTAAAAATTTTTATCATATAGTGGATTATATTTGTGTAAAATTTCACCCCCTCCTCCCATTTTTTTTCAAATGTCCACGTTTTGTGATCCCCCGAACGCCAAAAACATATTTTTACGAATGTGCCTGTCTCTCTCTGTGTGTGTCTATATTTTTAATTTGTGATCACGGTAACTTTCAAATGAATTGATAGTTTCGATTGACATTCGGTATTCTGTTTTAGTATCCTAAAATGAAATAAAAAAAAAAATTTTCAGACTTATAACATTTCGAAAGTTCAAAAAAAAGAAGGAAAACGAAAATTTTAAATCAAATAATGCCATTTAATCGAACACTCGTTTTCCGCATATAGTATAATTGATTTGATTTGACTAGGTATGTATAATTTTATGATTTTCGCCTAATATGATATTTTACCTATTTATTGTTCGTTTATATTTATGCATGTCTTTTATGAATTTTTTTTTCTCGAATTTGTTATTTAATTGTGCATATATTTATTTATATTCGCCTGTATAATTTTGTAGGTCTCAAGTGTTGTTCGATATATAACGATTATATAACCCGAGTAAAAATATTATGTCTTGAAATGGTCTTGGCTTGCTCTTAGATTTGTCTTGAGACATTTTTGACGTTGAT
>JAUESI010020390.1:0-10483 GCA_032275145.1 Synergus laeviventris | reverse complement strand
AAGTTTTTCAGAGATTTCAACAAATTTTTGACTTTTTTTGTTTTCCAATACTTCAAAATCTTGCATCTTTTAAACATTTTTTGGAATACATTAATTATCTTTGAAATTTCTTGCAAATCGTTATTACATTTTTTCCTATTCTTTTAACTCTCTTTGAAATTTTTTAACAGATTTTTCAGAAGACTTGACAGAAATTGAAAAATATTTTTAGTTATTTCTAAAGGTCTCAATGAATTGAAGAAATTGAAAGAGATTTCAAAAGATTTCACAGGATTTTTATGGATTTCAACAAATTTTAAAAGTTTTCAAGAGATTTAAAAAATTTTAAAGAATCTAGAAATATTTTTTGTTTTGAAATTACTTGAGAATCTTGAATCTCTCCTAAATTTTGTCAAACACCTTAAAATCACTACATCTTCTGAAATCTTCAAATATCCAAAAATCTTTTGAAATGCTTTAATATTTCTTGACATTTTTAAAATCTTGTGAATGCTATTGAAAAAATGGTTTGCAGTAATTTTAAAACCCATTAGAATTCTTTAATGCAATTTAAAATACTTTAAAATACTTTAAAATAGTTATCAAATTTTTCAAATACTTGAAACTCATCTGAATTCTTTTGAAATTCTTTTTAAAAAATTTTTAATCCCTTGGAATCTATTCAAATCGCTCTAAATTCTTTCAAATCACTTAAAATCCTTTGAAATATTTTATAAAGTATTTATATCTTCCAAAGATTTTAAAATTTCTTGAAATCGTTTTAAATTTCCTAGAATCACTTGAAATCTCTTGAAATCTCGTTACATTCCTTAAAATCATTGTATATCTTTTGAAAATCCTTGAAAATTCTTTGATATCATTTAAAATCCTTTGAAATATATTTAATAAAATTTCTTTATTATTTTTAAATCTTGAAACTCCCCTGAAGTCTTTTGAAATTCTTTAAAAACTCCTTAAAACCACCTGAAATCTTTTAAAATCGCTTTAAATTCCTTAAAATCAGTTGGAAGATCTGATCTCGATTTTCGAATAGATGTAGCGAATAGAAGTCCAACCAATGGATGAAAAGAGATTGTGACATGTTCTGAAAAATATATTAACTATTTAAGTAATCAAATATTACAAATAATGACTACAAGAATAGCTTTTTAATCTTTATGGGAAATTGGCCAATTATCCCTAGTAGGGGTATTTTATGGAGTTTTGAGATATTTTTAAGAATTATAATTAATTACCAATTTTTTGTGGAATTTAAAGGAGTTTCTAGTAATTTAAAGAAATTTTCAGGGACTTTAAAGGAAAAAAACAGACTATCAGGGAATTTAAACAAATTTCATGCGATTTTTAGGAATTTCAGAGATTTTGACAAATTTTTAAAGTCCCTTACATAATTTTAAACGATTAAAAAAGATTCTTAAGACTTTCAAAAGATTTTGCAAAATTTTAAGGAATCAAAACTTTTTTAAATGAAATTTTAAGGAGTTTCTAGTAATTTTAAGACATTTAATGATATTTTTAGGACATTTATAAATCATTTTAAATTTCCTAGAATCACTTGAAATTCCCTTACATTCCTTAAAATCACTGCAATTCTTTGGAAAATCCTTGAAAATTCTTTAATATCATTTAAAATCCATTTAAATATTAAAAATAATGACTCCAGGAATAGTTTTTTAATTTTTTGAGTTCCGGACCTCACTAGAACTGCGGCAAACTGGCCAGGGCCCCACCAGAATCCAACCAAATTTCTGCACGAGTCACGCTCTGACATGACTCATTCCGGACAATTATAAATGATTAGAAAATTTTAGATGGTTACGTTTTAAACGAAATTTTCATTTAATTTCTTCAATATTAAAAAACCATGGTTAAGGTTTGACAAGAATTCTTTATACTGTGGGCCTTATAAGAAGCAGAATAAAAGAGACTTTGTTGCGATTTATGTCACGTCGCCTGACAATTTATTTGCCTGCTTAAATTTGAAAAAATTTAAAGCAGCTTCCGTGGGCGAGTCAACGAAGTGAGAAGAGTCGCGCCTGCAAACTGGCTAAAAGTTTGACCCAATTTCGTATGCTAACGCAAAATTAATAACTAAAACATAATAAAAATACATGTTTTTTTAGTGGTGAAATTATTCTACCCAAGAATAATTTCGAAGAAAATATGTAATTATGTATTTATCATTTCTGGTGTAATAAGAAATGTTTCCAACAAGAACACCGCAGCATATACCTTATACATATGTGTAAATCAATGTTTGGAGTATAAAATGTGAAGTTTTCGGCTGCCAATCTAAAGAAAGGCATAAAAAGATAATCTTGGCTAATGCGATCGGAAACGATTTGTAAGCAAAAAGTGATAGAGGGATTTCGAAAGAGAATCTCCTTTGAGAATTTGATCGGAAAGGATTGAAAGTAAACATAAAACATGATATTCTTTAAAATGGCAGGCGAAAAATATACAGATTTTCTAGTGACCAGTTACAAATAAATTTTTGATAAAAAAACTCTGTAATAATGCATAAAGGAAGACTTTTTTTTAATTAAAATTAAAACTCGTTGTGTTGCTGAGAAATTAATTTAAAAGTATGAATATAAGTTTTAAAGCACAGACAAACATTTTTAATATAATACCTCGCAAAAATATTTTATAATAAAATTTTAATTATAATTTATTTTCACAGCTTGAAAAGTGCCAAAGCTAAATCAAATGTTTTCATTTCTCTGTCCTCTTACTTGAAAGCAAGAGTCTCTTGCTTCGTTAACTCCTAACCACAATTATCATTATTGAAATATAGTTTCTTGAACGGGAAATAACTTCAGTATGCGCTTGAATTCTTGACCCAATCAAGTCTGATCGGTTTGAAACGAACGACTGGTCGACGAAAAGTTCTTAGAAAAGATTGATGGTAAAGTTTCCGCTGCGGCACGAAAAACTTCTTTATAGAAAGATGATCGGAATATACTATTCGAGATTTGAATAAAGTTTCCGAAGACTCAAATGGAAAGGAAAAATGAATTTGCAAAGTACAAAAAATGTGAGATCTAAAAATATGTAAATATTAATCTATTATTATTATTATCTGTGTAATTCCTTACTTTTAACATTCTATTTTAAAATTATTTTCATTTCTATAAAGATGCATAGCAGTTTAGGATACATTTGAAGGGAAATCTTAGTTTCGAGGCACTCAACATTTTTTAGATTCTCGGAAGCTTCAGGTTTCTTAGATATCACTTAATTAGTATAATCAAGATAAGATAAGATACCACTTTTAACAACAGTAATACCAATAAAGAATTTAAATATATAGCCAAATATATTAGAATTTTTTTACATATCCAAAAAATGGAATTATGTCTTAAACGGTCACTTCGATAAAAGTCAGGGATGTCAGAGAAATGTCAGGAAAATGCGAATAGCTATCAGTGAAAATAGAAATCGATTTGATTTTTTTTTAAAGAGATATAATATTGCAATCAAAATCCAAGAAGACAAGTTTATTACACATATTATAGGGAACATAAATTAATTTTTTAGAAGTATTCAAAAACAAAATGGCGCCTTTAGCGGACCCAGAGAACAGCAACTTTTTTTTCAAAGGCCTGCAAAGATTCTGTCAAAATTTAAATTGTACTCTGGGTCCGCTAAACGCGCCATTTTGTTTTTTAATACTACTGAAAAATTAATTTATGTTCCCTATAATATGTGTAATAAACTTGTCTTCTTGGATTTTGATTGGAATATTATATCTCTTTAAAAAAAAATCTTAAAAATGACCTTCAAAAAAAGCTCCCTATACAGATGCTACCCCTAAACAGATTTTAAGGGATTCTAAAGAATTTTATGAAATTCGAAGAGATTTTTAAGAAAGTTTTGGGAATTCAAAAAACTTTAAGGTATTATATCTAAAGATCTCTTTTAATATTTAAGACCTTTTAACATTTTTTAGATTTTAAGGGATTTTAAAGTTTCTAATTAAATTTTGAAGTATTTTACAAGGTTTTTATTATTTTTTAAAGCTTTTGTAGAATTTTACGGACTTTCAAAGGTTTCTAAAAATTTATTGAGAGATTTTTACGCAGTTTAAGAAATTTTAATATTCTGTATGAGATTGTGAAACATTTCAAAAGGGATTATTGATTTTTAAAAATATTTTGAGAAGTTTTAAAGTTTTAAGAAGTTTTTCAGATTTTTAGGAATTTTAAAGTTTATCGTGGACTTTAAAGGTTGTCCTGAAATTTTTTTTTTCAACCTTGTAAAATAATAGCCATACAGCTTCTGAAAATATTTAGCTTTTTCTATTATAAAAAATGTCGATCTGACTGAGGATCTTCCAGAAACAGAATTTTGAAACTATTGCATAGATAAAGTACATTATACGTACGAGAAAATATTGAAGAAAAATAGTTTGAAAAACTAAAAACTAAAGTATTCAACTGTTCCCCTAAAAGCGTCGGTGTATTACTTCGTAAAGTCTTTGTCATTGGCAATAAAAGCGAGCGTCTCTAGAATGGTATGAGATTAAATCTTGCTCAAAAAAGAGAGGAGCAGACATTGAAGCAGGAAAGAACTCGCAGTGGGGTTTTTGAACTCAAAGAAATAGTTTTCATCCATCTCCGTGCATCTTTTGTGTCTTTCATTTACGTTAAAAAATTCTCTTGCACTTTTACTCAACCTGTAATGGAAGTTTATTAGCAAAAACGAATTTAATTTTCCATTCAATTGAAAAAGATGGTTGGAGAATTGAATTGGAAAGTCGGATGAATAATAATTAAACAGAAAAAACCTTGAAAACCTAACGACTCTCCCCGGTTACAGCAGATGCAAAATTTCACTCAATTGTGAGGCTACGATATCTAGTCGTTTTTTTTAAAGATGAAATTCCATTTTCAAGAGAAAACCTCTCACATGAACAATTTCCTTCTCCACCTTGTCCATCTCGTCGCTTCCAGTATCGTTTACAGTTTTATTGCAGAATATCCCAACACCAGTGCAGTGCACCAGCAGTGGTGCTCATTTTTCGATAACCAACATTCGTCCAGTCTACGTCATAAAGTACGCTCTGTGCACACGTTACGATTCGTATACGAGCGTTCATTTGTGAATTTATGAAACCTCTTGCGATCCGTGAAAGCTTACGGTTAACGGCAATCTTCGATGTCTGAACGGCCTTTACAGGGGGGGGCTCGTTTCTCGAGATAGGTTTAACGTTCAAGTTACTGCAAGGCGAATGTCGCTCATGAAAGCGACGACGTTCTTTCTCTCAGAAGGAACTTTCCACTTCGCTGAATCTTGGCGAGCAATGGATAAGGGAATTGATTTTGTCAAAAAGAAATCGATGAAAGAATGACTTTTAGGAGACAGAAACTCACGACTTTAATTCAATGATATATTAATTCTGCCATCCAGATACTAACTGTTGAAACCCCAGTCGGGTCTCCAATTTTATAAGAAAATAGAAAGAGGCTTTTTGCTGCTGTGGCAGTGGAACGAGAGAGCTCAAAGTTTCTCCAACTTTCCACATTTTCCGAATGGTTTCCCATTTGGTGAGAGACCCGATTATCAATTCTCTGTATGTTATATGTCATATATATCTCTATAGTATACTAGATATCGTAGCTACCGCTGTTTCAGGATTTTTGGCTGACTAAACATAGACCTTTACTACTACCGACTGGCCAATCCCGCATTAACCTGTATGCTGACATAATGGACATATTTCAAAGTTTTTCGGCTTGGTTTAAAGATAAAAATCCACAGAATATAATGAAATAGAATCTATAAAAATAACACGGTTTTACTTTATAGAGATGAGATTGAATTCACATTTTTTTTTTAATTTGTAAATTTTTCATGCACATGTACATATTTAACGGGTTGGCAAATGAATATACTAGTTTTGGTCAAAGGGATTAAATAGAACGGGTTAGCCGACATATGTAGAATTAGTTTGTGGTAAATCTAAGGGTTGCAGGTGAATGTCGCAATTTTGCTTGGATTAATTATTGTAGCTGACAGCTGTGCGGTCGCTAGCAGGCAATGAAATCCTGCGTATCTTGCTTATTATTATGCAAAAAGAAAACACTTTTTTTTACTCTTCCTCTATTTTCCTCGATTATTTGGTTTAAAAAAAATATAAATGTATAAAATATAGCATAGTTTTTAAATATTCCTGAAGTTTTCTGGTCGGAATTATAAAATTATTTATGTTGTTTGGCTTCCGCGGATCTAGCCAAACAAAGGGAATAATTGGAATACATTATCACATCAATAATTTATAAATCCGTACAAATAACACCCAGATAATACGAAAACCTTCTTGCCTTGAATATACCACTTGAACACACCTTTTACTCTTGAGTGTACCCCGCTGATTACGCCTTTTTTCTCGTTTAGTCTGTAGCATTTGACCACCACTTTTTACCTCTGTTACGCCCCTTTTGTTGACTACACTCCTTGACCACGCCTTTCTGCTTTGACTACGTCTTTTTATCACGATTGTACCCCTTGACCACGCCTTTTACGTCTTTTTACTCTCTCAATCTGAATTAGTAAGAATAAGTTACCAATATATTTAGTAGTTTTGTTTAGTATTTTCAGTTATTCTATGCGATTTTAAAGCATTTTGAGTATTTTGACGAATTAAAAAGTTTTTCATGGCATTTTATTAACGGATATTAAAATATTTTTATGATTCTTAAAAAATTTTATGGGGTTTTAAGATATTTTTATGTTTTTTATTATCAGAGAATTTAAACACATTTCATGCGATTTTTAGGAATTTTAGAGATTTTGATAATTTTTTAAGGGACTTTGAACGAACTTTCAGTGGTTTTGAAGTCCCTCACAGAATTTTAAATAATTTAAAAAGATTCTTATGACTTTCAAAAGATTTTGCGAAATTTTAAAGAATCAAAAATAGTTTAAATGGAATTTTAAAGAGTTTCTAGTAATTTTAAGAAATTTAATGATATTTTTAAGACATTTAGAGATTTTTACAGAATTTTAAGGGATTTTAAAGAATTTTTAATGATTTTAAAGTTCCTTACGGAATTTTAAGTGACTTAAGATTTTGCGAAATTTTAAAGGGACTAAACATTTTTTCATGGCATGTTAAGGAGTTTCTATTAATTTTAACAAATTTAATTATATTTTTAGGAATTTTAGAGATATTGACAATTTTTTAAGGAATTTTAAAGAACTTTAGGTGATTTAAAAGTTTTTCACGGAATTTTAAGCGATTTATAAAGATTATTTATGACTTTTAAAAGATTTTGTGAACTTATAACGAATCAAAAATTTGTTGATTGAAATTTTAAGGAGTTTCTAGTAATTTTAAGAAATGTATATAGATATTTTTAAGTCATTCAGAGGTTTTGAAAGATTTTTTAAGGGACTTTGAACGAACTTTCAGTGGTTTTGAAGTCCCTCACAGAATTTTAAACAATTTAAAAACATTCTTATGACTTTCAAAAGATTTTGCGAAGTTTTAAAGAATCAAAAATAGTTTAAATGGAATTTTAAGGAGTTTCTAGTAATTATAAGAAATTTAATGATATTTTTAAAAAATTTAGAGATTTTTACAGAATTTTAAGGGATTTTAAAAAATTTTTAATGATTTTAAAGTTCCTAACAGAATTTTAAGCGATTTAAGAAGATTTTTTATGACTTTTAAAAGATTTTGCGAAATTTTAACGAATCAAAAATTTGTTGAATGAAATTTTAAGGAGTTTCTAGTAATTTTAAGAAATTTGATGATATTTTTAAGACATTCAGAGATTTTGACAGATTTATAATGGATTTTAACGAACTTCTGGTGATTAAAAATTTTTTCACATACTTTAAAGCGATTTAAGAACATTTTTATGATTTTCAAAAGATTTTGCGAAATTTTTTAAGATTTAAATATTTTTTCATGCAATTTTAAAGGGGTTTGAGTAATTTTAAAACATTCCATGAGATTAACAAAGAATCTTAAGGCGTAAAATATTTTGCGAAAAAGTGTTACTAATTTATTTAGTAAGGAGTTACTAATTCACTTATTTTATCCTTGTTACTAATTGAAATAGCAACTTTTTACTAATTAAATTAATTTAAACGACTTTGCACCAATTGAATTATTAAGAAACTACTATATTAATTAGTAATTACGGATTTCTGTAATCAATATATTTGTCGGTAATCTATCTAAGTACATAAATTATATGTAAAATGTATACTGAAATTCTATGCTGTCACTATATTAATTAGCATATAGGATATCCATAACTTTTACAGACTTTTTTTTTTACTATACAGTATCGCGCCTTTTTATCTTGACTAAACTCCTTGGTCTAGAAAATTACTTTCAATCAGTTTCTCATTAAACTCATCTATTTCTGGTAGGGTCCTACTTTCTATCTGCTTCTATCTTTTAATTCCAAGAGGGTAAGCTTGACCTTCATACCCTTATCACAAGCGTTAACGCGAGGATCATTGGGGTAAAATTTGCCGGTTCCCAAATAAAGATTGTCGATAAAAGCTCAACTTTTACGGCAGCATTTAAGCCCCAAGAGCGTCTAGATGGGGGTTGGGTAATTTATTTAAGCAACCCTTGGTAGTGGTAAACATTTTAGAGAGGATCGGATCGGATCGGATCGGTATAAAGGTTTTTGTTCGTTTTGGGAAGTTGTGGTGGAACATTTTGGAGGACTGCATGGGTGGGAATGTTCTGCCGTCCATCTCCATTTAAATCGCGTTGCTTGGCGATACTTAACTTTAAAAATGGAGTCTGTATATTACCGTCTGAACCCGAGTAACCACCCTTAGAGCGCCCACACCTCACGGCCCATACACCATTCTAAGCTGTGGCATGCCGTCCAGCACAGCGGCGCGCATTGTAAACCCCTTACGAACTGCACCAGGACCGAGTGCATCGTTTTACGTGGCAATAAGGAAAACTTATTGCTGCACCGCTAATAACGAACGATTCCCTCGTCGCCCCAGCTGCCCGGAATCCTGCTGCGGATCTTTACAGTCCTTACCAGGCCTGTGTATTTTACGAGCCTCGCGAGAAGCGAAGCGCTGCTCATGGAAACTCATATATATATTATAGTCTTCTGCCTACGTTATTATACTAATATTATTGCTTACTATGCGAGAAAGATACTCTGATAGAAAGAGAGAGAGAGATCTAATTAAATTAAAACTAGGATGAGTTTGAAATTAGTCAAGCTGAGGAAAACTTGAGATTGAGATTAAATTCGCGAAGAGGAAGAAAATGGTAATCTCATTTTGCAACTTGTTACTGTTGACGTGCTTCTGTTTTCACACGTTGTTATCGCAATAATATGAACTAATTAGTAGTATTCGTTGTCAGTGTTTGATTAGACTAGTTCAGAAATATTAAACAACATTTCAAGACACGAATCTCAACAATAACTTGGTCAATTCCTCCGAACTCTTGACACAAGAAAATGCTTCTACGAAGCAAGTTTAGTTTAATTATTTTTATCTTCAAGGTTTCAGTTGAAGAATATAATTATACATAAAGTACATGGCATCGTGTAACGCTTCGCGCACCTACCGAAAGCTCGTGGTTAATGCGGCACTATGGACTCGGGAAGCTTTCGCTGAGATACGCAGGTCCGCGGTTAATGCGGTTTCCAGGCGATACATCAGACTTTTACTGCTTCGCATGAATTCCGCTATGAAGTCATGACTACGGTTAATTCCCGACCGTAACTGGAGCAATCTGTGCACGATTTTTTTTTTTTTTTTTTTTTTTTTTGCTACCATGTCGGTGTTCATAATCATCTGAATGCATTTTTCCGTGGACCAGAATTCAGAAATTTCTGTAAGTGAATAAATAGAAACTTATTCGGATTTTGGGGACAAAGAAATTAATTAAATTTCCAAATAGTCGAAAAAATCATTAATTAAACTCGGGAAAGCAGAGAGCAAAAAATAATAAGGTCTTAAATGTTTAAAAAAAAAGCAATGTAGTAATCTTTTTTCTACATCACTTACTGAAGTTTTATACTTATTGAACTATGTAGCACCATTTTATTGGTTTTTTACTTTTGACGTAAAATGGAGACTTATTGCCTCGATAAATTGCTTGTCCAATCATGACATTTTATGCGTTTGAGTTCAAAAGGTTAATACGTATGAAACAACAAAAATACTTCACTTTCATTAACTCAGTTTGTTTATAATCTCGAGTTTCAATTTTATACCTATTCAGGCCCTGGATAAATCCGTTGGGGCTATTTTAGCCCACTTTTTGCCCTCCTAGGACCTATCTATACTGTTTCTTTAATTTACTTAATTTGTCACTACATAATAAAAATAGTTAAGAGCGTATGGTATTACGATATAAATATTATCTTAAGGATTTTGCATTCATGTTTTAATCAATTAACAATAATAATAATAATAATTCAATTGTATCTTGTCATGTGACGCCATTATTGACCTAGAGGATTTAAATTAACCCCTA
>JAUESI010020389.1:0-10485 GCA_032275145.1 Synergus laeviventris | reverse complement strand
AATATCTCAATCCGTCTGGATGTGGTGAACACGGAAAAAAATTGCAACTAATTTGGTCACGTGGTCTGCTTAGAGCATACCCTTAAATTGCTCGAAATCAGGTTGTAAAAGGAAAAAAAAAGAACTCCAAGGCAGAACAATAGAAACTTGGAACCTCTCGACAAGATCACAAAAATAATCGTTAATAATGAATTATTTAATTATTTTAGAACTTTATTCTACATGTATGATAATTATTTTTAAGGTATCACCTGATAGTAGTTTCGTATTATTTTTAATTTTTAAAATGTACTAGATGCTGCTGTTAATATATTTTCTGTTTGTCTTTAATGTATAAACTGTAGAGAAAGACAAAAGAAAGTACATTGGCCATTTATAGTGCCGGGCTGTAAGTAGAACAGTAGTATAAAAAGACACAGATTCCCGAAGGATATGACAAGGAGTCTTGAGTGGCGAAGAATTATTAATAATCCTGAAACAGATGAACTTACCACGGACCAATTGGGCTACTATAAAGTTTGTCAACTGCATTTTTCTGCAAGTATCTACAAAATGTCAGCATGTCGATTAGTACTAAAGGAGGATTCAGGTAAGGAATTAAATCTGAATCTCAGTTCTTGTATGCCTACAGTGTCCCGCGAAAGGACAAAGGGAATTTCATTGGATATTGAAGTAGCAGAAGATGAAAAAATGCAAGTGGATTGTACACTAACAAATCCAGCGAAAGAATGCTCAGATTTGAAAATAATGCCCTCTTGGAGTGAATCCACACTAGTGAATCCTATAGAGAGAAGTCTGTAGAGGAAGAAAACAGTGATGTGCCACTCCAGGATCAAATTCACAATGCACTGCAGAGTGCAGATAGCTCACCTGTCGCCTTAACTTAGAAGAAACCCTTTATTACTTCTACTCCTAAAAATTCAATAAAACGATTACTTCTTGGGTCAGTAACGAGAAGAAATAAGTTGACACCAGTGGCTAAACGTTTTCACGTTATAGCATCAAATTTATTGAAGAAGCCGTCAAAATATATACATAAGCTAGGTACATTTAAAGAACGTATGCAGAGTGCTGAAAAGTACATTTCAACGGTGAAGATAAAGAAGTTGCAAAGTTTATCCAAGGAGCAACTAGCATTTGTAGAAATGCAAATTCGCAATGTGCACAAGAAAGCAAAGGCAGGTGAAAAATGTCTCCCGTCATGCCGGTTTCACTAATTTTTTTTCTTTGTTTCTAATTTTAATCAATTTTTTTCACTATTGGAAAATTTTTAATTTACCATACTTTTATAAATTAAATTAAATTCTAAAGTGCTTAATATTGTTCAATATGCTAACATATTGCTTATGAGTGCACACTGAATTGCTAATTATGACTTTATAATTTTAAATGTATAATAATAAATATATAAAACTATATATTTAAATACGGCTAGTAATTTGAAATATTCATCAAGGAAAATATTTACAATTACATATTGAATAATATTGAATATATTGAATATTGAATATTATATTAATTCTCTTATTTATTTTTAAACCCAAAAATGTTGTTAGTGTTGAAATCGACTTCTTTTAAAATATTTTTTGTAATTTGAACAGGCTAGACGTTTCAAATTAGACGACAAGGTGCTGGCTTTAGCTATTTTAAAGCAGTTCGCACAGTGCAACAGACTTCTCAGCTGGATATTCATTTAGTCAACTCCATATTGTTTACGAATATTTTTGCGCCGTATTCAGTTGAAACCTGGTGTCAAAAAAATTATCTTAAGTCACCTGAGAAAGCAAGGTGAGAGTATGTCTGATGAAGACAAAGTATTTTTCTTACTATAAGACGAGGTTTCCTTAGACGTTCAAGTCTATTACAATGAAAAGGAATACAAAATAATTGGGGCAATGCTGATCATGCACTTGTTTTTATGCTCACAGGGATTAAGAAAACCTGGAAAATTCCTTTAACTTATAACTTTTGTAAATCGAGTACTTTTGCTGAACAGTCAATGCGGTGTATAAAACAACTTGTGCGAGCCATAACTTGTGCCGGATTTAAACTTGTCGCCACGATCTGCGACCAAGGTCAAACTAATGCATCGTCATGAACAATCTTTTAAAAGATACGAGAGCAACTTGTTTGAGAGAAGACACAGTTTTCAGTAAGTACTCCATTTTTTTGATTGACGTAATTTTTTTCTCGATGATATTGATTGATAATTTTCTTTTATTATTTTTAGCTGGAAAAATTCATCTGTCTGGACAGCGGATCATCCCACTGTACGATCCTGTACATTTAATCAAGGGAATAAGGAATAACTTTCTCACAAAAGAAATTGAAGTCGTTTTTCCAGAGCCAAAAAAGAAACATAGGAAAAATGGAAAGGAATTTCCAAAAATAAAGTAATTTATTCTGATATTTATTCTCATTGAAGAAATTCATGAAGGACTCGACGGAGAAGGAACGTTATTTTGCTTCCTGGGATATTATAGAATTGGCCTACGATATCGATACAAAAAGTCTGCATAACATCAAGAAGCAAATGCCTAAACTTACTGATGGAAAAATAAGAACAAATAAAATTCGAAAGGTGAGAGTTAATTCTGCAGCTCAAGCTATAGGCCGGACAGTGTCTTCATTTATTCGACTCTTGACTTGCTTAACAGGTTTAAATTCTCACTTTTTCAGAACTGTAAGGTTCCATATGTATGTATATATGTAGGTACGGACGAGGTATATATGTGTATATATGTATGGATAGAGGTGAAGGTGAATGTTGGGAGAGAATTAACAACAGAAGCTGACGTAAAGGAACGAAAGGTGAAAAGAAGGAAAATCGAAGAGTCAGTTGAAAAAGAATGTCCAGCCTGGCTGGTTGGCCAATTTGGGTAGCACCTAGGACACTTCCGTATTGGAAAGGGCCGAAGAAATCAGCTTTTCAGAAAGGGACTTGCTCATCACCGGGATCTACGTGTCGATAGACTTCCCGGGGAGGCCCAGTTGAAGATTCTAAAAGAAAGGGTGCACCATAGTAAAGAGGTGGAAGCTATATAGTTGCCCTGGACCATAAGGACTCGAATACTACGACGAGGATTCTCCATCTCCCTACTGAATTTTCCAGCTTGGGATTCTCGCAGCCTCCTCTTGGAGCGAATGGTTCTGCGATGTCACCAGGTATCTATGATAAAGTCTGTATCCGGTTGCGTGGCCAAGGTTCCCCAAAAAATTCTGTGCTTCTGAATAATTGATCGAGTGCTTCGGGTAGAGAATGGTAGACCCGAGAAGATTGCATTGCGGATATTATTCAAGATAGGGATTTTAAAGCCTATCGAGACCGTGAGTGCCATTGGGTTGTGTGCGTCTCTGGTTCTCTCCTCTTCCTCCCTGGTGGATCGAGTAGCTAGGAGCGGGCCGGGGGGAGAGTCCAGGTACGCTCTACCATGACTCGGTGTGTACAATCTGTCATCGCACATCGCTATTAATAACTTTTCTGTTATTCGTGCGGCTAATAGTACGTGATTCTTCTTATGTACTTTTATTTCAAGGCATCGGTAGTTTTGCCTTTTCGGACAAGAAACATTGGGGTTTCTTATTTTCTAAGATCGAATTAATGTTCGAGCGTCACGTGCAACGTTGTGTAGTGTTAGAGTTTTCTTTTCTATATGGTGAAATAAAAAGTGATTCTCTAAAACTGTGTTGTATTTGACTTTTCCTCAACGAAAGTGAACCCTCACTCAACTCAAATAATTCATCCACCATCCAACAATTTTTAGTTCGAGAACTAGCTCGAACAGCTATTCTAAACGAAAATAGTTGGGATCAAGGTGCTCTACGTATTGTAACCCGGTTGCGAGGCATTGCGAGAAGCGCAAGTTTGGACCATTGGTTGACTGCTCGTGAGACCCGAATTCGGAATATTAGGCGGACCACATTAACTTGTCTCTTTTCGAACTGATTGTATTATTTAGTTAAAATGAATGAATTCTTTCTCTCAATTGTAAGTAAATTTGATTTTCATGGCTTCCGTACAACATTCCCCGATCCGCCCCTCGGACGGAACATCACAAATGGCGCCCAAAGTAAATGTAAATATTGAGAGACAAGGTAATGATCAGGAAAAAATAAATTTAGAGACAAATATGGAAAGGCAGAATCGGAAAAGTATGGGAGAGAGAATGCGAGAAAGAACGAATGATGGGGGTGTGAGTCCAGAAGGGGGTAACCAGAGCAGTAGACATAGGAATTATAATCAGGCTGTGAATCATCCTCAGAATCAGGACAATGTAAATTAAAATCTGATGGCGCAAATGATAAAAATTATGACGGAAACGTTTAACCAATTGCAAATAAATGCAACAGCTCCGCAGGTAAATTTTAATAGGCCATGGGCGAAAATTGATATAGAGATGCCAAGATTTCAAGATGAATATAAATATAAACCCATTGAATTTCTAGAGGATCTGGAACAATATTTACAAATTAAACAGATCGCTCTCGAAGGTGAACCGATGATAATAAAGTCATCTCTGAAGGGTAAAGCGAAATCATGGTATTTAGCATGTTCTAATACATTTGAAAATTATGAGGATTTTAGAAACAGATTTCTTGAAGAATTTCACTCGATGGAAGCAAGAGCAGAAAGGGGAAATGCGTGGAGAATTAGGAAATACACAAGAGCTGACGGAACCTTTGTCACATATTTTCACGATCAAGTTAGACAAGCAAACTACCTTGACCCCCATGTCGGATTACATGAGAAATTACTCAATCATCCGACAATTACCTAAACATATACAAGATAAATTGGCAGCAGTTGATTTATCCGATACAAATAGAGTGGTAAAAACGGTTGCTTGGATTGACGTTACGGAAAAAGAAAGGGAGAATGAAAGAGAGAGGTATGAAGGGAGATGCCAGGGATTTAAAAGAAGATGGGATGATAGGAAGGATAGAGAGTCTAGGGAAGAAAACGAAAGAGAGAATAATATAAGAAACACGAATGACAAATATAAAGGGTATCGAGGAAAAGCAGAATATAGAAGACAAGAAGGCCAAGAGAATAATAGAAGAAACTATAGGAATGAGAAGAGGTATCAAGAGAGAAATGATGGGGAAGATTGGCGGAGGGAAAACAGAAAACGAGATAATTGGGGAAACTAAGACAGGGACAACAGAGACAGGAGAGACAACGATAAGAGACAGAGAAACGGATGAACTAAACCAGGAGAACAAAGACGAAAAGTAAATACAATAATCGAAAATAATAACGAAAGTAATTTAAACTAGGAAGCGACAGTATTGAAGGTTCCATTACTTGTCGATGGCTTGGGAGCATATTAGAGGACCTATCACATGATATTGAGGGACAAATAAATTAAGAGAAATTGCGAAGATTCAAATTAAATTAAATTATAAATGTCCTTTAGTAAAAATGAAAATAAACGCGGACGATACGGAAGCGATAATCGATACGGTAGCACAAGTGGATTGCATATCGGAAGATAAATTTAACATGCTAGAAAAAGACAAAATCTCGGTGCTTCCAGTAAGCAATATAACAATTTTAGGAGCATTTTCAGGAAAACCATATACTGTCAAGAAACAGGTAATGATAACGATAGGAATAGGGAAACAAAAAATGAAATAAATTTTTCTAGTAATACCTAAATTAAATTTCGAGGTAATATTTTGGGAACGAATTGGTGTGGTCAAAATAAAGTTGAGATTAAATATTGAAACGAGACGATAATAATAAATGACGAAACTTTAGCTAAACCAACGGTTACCTTTATGAAAGAATCAAATAATAATACAGACGTAAATCCTTATAAGAAGAAAATGGATAATAAACAAGGCGCGAATATAAACACGATAATAAATGGCAAGTTAGCAACAAATTTGATTTAGAGAGAAGAAAATATAGAAATAAATTATAATAATATAGACATTCTAATAATAATCAAGAAATGGAAAGTAGAATAATTAACCGAGAAATACGAAATTCAATTACCGCGGCGGGGGATATCAGCCTTAAAACCTAAAGGAACAAACAAGTAAAAAATTAGAAGAGTCAATTAAACAAATAAAAAACCTAACAGGAATTACAAAATATTTTTAGAAAACATAATCGCATTTTTTCAGATAAACCAGGAAATATGAGAGGGTATGAACATCAAATTATAGTAAAAACACAAAAACGATTATAAGAAAACACTATCCGGTCACGTTGCTAAAAAGACCAAAAGTGAGAGACGAATTGAAAAATCTTCTAGAAATGGGAATAATAAAAGATCAACAAGCGAATTTTGTAATCCATTGCAAATTGTAGAGAAGGAAAATGGAAAGATACGTATCTGTTTAGATGCGAGGTGGTTAAATGAAATAACAAAGGAGGAACACGATGGGCCACCAGAAATAGATGATATTTCACAAAAATATCAAGGAACATCGTTTTTCTCTACAACCGATTTGACCCAGGGTTACTTCCAGATTCCATTAGAAAGAGAATCGAGGAAATATACAGCATTCGTTTTTGAGGGAAATGCGTATCAGTTTGCTCGAATTCCGTTTGGATTGAAAACAGCAAGCAATGGATTCATAAGAGCAATAAATTCAATCTTCACAGATGAATTCACAGATTCCCTGACAATTTATGTTGACGACATATTAATCACATCGAAAACTTTCCAAGATCATATAAAACATCTGGACAAAGTTTTTCAAAAAATTGGAAACGCAGGGTTGACGTTGAAACTCGAAAATCATCATGGTGTAAACCAAAAGTAAAGTTTTTGGGTTTCAAGTTAACACCAGAATGTATTAAATTGGATGAGGAAAGAATGCAAGGGATAAGGAATATTCCATCGCCTAAAAATCGACATGAATTACAAACCATATTGTGGGTCTGCGGGTATTATAGTAGATTCGTATAAAAACATGCCACATATGATTATCCATTCCTAGATATATTGAGCTCAAAGAAAAAGTTTATTTGGATAACTAAACATGAACAAGAACTAGAAAATTTGAAAAAAAAATTTATAGATTCAGTAGCACTATATCACTATAAACTAGACCAAAAATGTTAGTTCAGACGGATGCAAGCAAAAAAGGGATCAGCGCTGTATTGTGCCAAAAAGTCGAAGGACAAGAAATGATAATAGCATTGAGCAGCAGATATTTAACTACGTATGAAATGAACTACTCAATAACTGAATTAGAATTATTAGCAATAGTATATGCACTAATTAAATGGCAAAAATATTTATTAGGAACAAAATTTAACATAATCACGGACCATCTAGCATTAACATTCTTATTAAAAACTCCGTTTTATAATTCGAGACTGTCCAGATGGACGACAATAATTCAAAATTTTTCATTCGATATAGAGCACTGTAAAGGAAAGGACAATATAGTAGCAGATTTTTTCAGTAGAGAGGGAATAAGTAGCAATAATGAACAGGAGGAAGGGAGATTGATAGTAGCAGAGATAAAGAGGGATTTAGAAGAAAGAATAGAGCGGAAAAAGAACATAATATTATCAATAAAAACAATTAAATCAAAAGACAGAATTACTAAAGTATTAAAAAATATAAGTAGCATACAAAAAGAAGATAATAAAACAAGTAATATTTACAAGAAATTAATAAATAACGAAATGATAAAAAATTTCGAAATGCAAGATAAAATAATATTCCATAAATCCGAAGATAAAAATAATTGGCGTATAGTGATTCCAACGAAAATAAAACAGAGGATAATTGACGCAACGCACTAAAGTATAGGACATTTTGGGGTACAAAAAACAATAAAAATGATACAAAGAAACTTTTACTAGCGAGGTTTGAAAAAGGAGGTGAAGGCAAGAGTAAAAACATGCGATATATGTCAGCGAACTAAACACTTAAGTGTGGCAATGGAAGGAGAGTTTCAATCAATCCTACCAAAAGAACCGAATAAACTGCTATCAGTTGATTTTTACGTGCCTATACCAACAAGTATATCAGAGGCAAAATATATCTTCGTATTAAAAGATATTTTCTCAAAATTAATAACATTATACCTAATAAAAAGAGCAAACACAGGAACCTGCTTGGCGAAGTTAACTGGTCAGTATTTTAAACAAATAGGAAAACCAAAGAAAATAATATCAGATCATGGAACCCAGTTCACCTCGCCAAAATGGAAAAAGGGGTTAAACGAATGTGGAGTAGAAACGGGTTTCTCAAGTATTCGACACCCACAATCAAGTCCAGTAGAAATAACAATGAGGGAATTGGGGACATTTTTTAGAGTTTATTGCTCCACACGACACACAAATTGGGTAAATTATGTCAAGCAAGTAGAAAAATGGCACAGGGTACCCCCCATTAGAACTGCATTGATAAAGTTCCTGAAAGTGAAATTCGGAAAATAATCAAGTATCCAGACGAAGAAAAAATCCCGTAAGAAGTAATTTTGGGAAGAGCAAGAAAAAAAATGTCACAAAAGGCAAAATTAAGAAACAAAAAGCAAAGTAAAATTTCCAGGATTCCGCTGAACCCAGGGGACATGGTTTTATTGAAGGTACCTCACATATCAAGCGCAGAGAAAAATGAAGTAAAGAAATTTTGGCATGTCTATTTCGAATTAATAGACATAAATAAACAAAACAAAATCAAAAGAATATATAATGGAAATAGTCTAAGAAAATATTACAATAGAGAGGAAACAAAAGAAACTGATTCTGAGGAGAAAGAGAAAATAGATATTAGAATGATTATAAGAAGACTAGAAGAGAGAAAATAAAAAAAATATGTAAAAAGATAGGTAAAAGACAGATCGTAAAGAGTTAGGTAAGAAAAATCATAGACTGATAGGGATGGTATACGAAAGGGTAAATATGACGAAAAAGAAAATGATAAAGAAACGGTATATTAAGGAAGGAAGTATAGGGAGAAATGGCATGAGAGTCAGAAAAAGACGAGATAAATGTATTAATGTAAGACATAGGTAAATGCGCAATAAAAACAAGGTTAGATGATTGTAAGATGATACCAGAGGCAAAGGAACTAAAGCAAGGAACACAGAGACAGCAGGAAGGAAAAGAAGGTCACACAATTTCGGGGCAATTTTGGGATCCTCTCCAGATAAGTATCCCAAAAGGGGGATTATGTAAGGTTCCATATGTATTTATATATGTAGGTACGGACGAGGTATATATGTGTATATATGTATGGATAGAGGTGAAGGTGAATGTTGGGAGAGAATTAACAACAGAAGCTGACGTAAAGGAACGAAAGGTGAAAAGAAGGAAAATCGAAGAGTCAGTTGAAAAAGAATGTCCAGCCTGGCTGGTTGGCCAATTTGGGTAGCACCTAGGACACTTCCGTATTGGAAAGGGCCGAAGAAATCAGCTTTTCAGAAAGGGACTTGCTCATCACCGGGATCTACGTGTCGATAGACTTCCCGGGGAGGCCCAGTTGAAGATTCTAAAAGAAAGGGTGCACCATAGTAAAGAGGTGGAAGCTATATAGTTGCCCTGGACCATAAGGACTCGAATACTACGACGAGGATTCTCCATCTCCCTACTGAATTTTCCAGCTTGGGATTCTTGCAGCCTCCTTTTGGAGCGAATGGTTCTGCGGTGTCACCAGGTATCTATGATAAAGTCTGTATCCGGTTGCGTGGCCAAGGTTCCCCAAAAAATTCTGTGCTTCGGGAATAATTGATCGAGTGCTTCGGGCAGAGAATGGTAGACCCGAGAAGATTGAATTGCGGCTGTTCTAAATGAAAATAGTCGGGATCAAGGTGCTCTACGTATTGTAACCTGGTTGCGAGACATCGCGAGAAGCGCAAGTTTGGACCATTGGTTGACTGCTCGTGAGACCCGAATTCGGAATATTAGGCGGACCACATTAACTTGTCTCTTTTAGAACTGATTGTATTATTTAGTTAAAATGAATAAATTCTCTCTCTAAATTGTGAGTTTTCAGTAACCTTTTCGAAGATACTCACAATAACTTGGAGGCAAACATTCCTTCTTTTTTTTTCAAAAAGATGTTGTGAGCAATTTAATTATCCCCCTATCACTTGGTGTAGGGAAATAGACTATTAAAAGGCAAGGACTCAGGTGCAAAAGCTCAAGTGTTCTTAGCGAAGCAAGCCCGTACCCACTATTTAAAAAAATTGAAAAAAATAAATAGATAATGAATTCACAACCTTTTCAGTTGTACTACTGAGTCGCGTGATCATGCACTAACTACTCATTCCAAAGAATATGTTACAAAAGCAAACAACTGTTTTATTTTAATTTTAAACTAAGTGTTCATACTATTTTATTTGTATATAGTTAGATATATTATTATTATTACATGTACTCAAAGAGCAGAAAACCACTGATGAGTACAAGGACCTAATAGGTATAATGTTACGCCCTGCCTAAGATTTTGTTATGTGTTTGTTAAAAAATAGTGGCAACAGACTCTATTTCTACTTAAAACTATTCCCCCG
>JAUESI010020388.1:0-10490 GCA_032275145.1 Synergus laeviventris | reverse complement strand
CAGATAATTAAATTCCGCATTTTTTTTCCTTTGCAAGAAAATCGTATCTTTTTTGGATTTTTAACAAATTGAAAAAACTTGTTTTTTAAAAGTAAAATTTTAATTCGACCAATTGATGGGGAAAAAAATTTTGCAAATGTGTTATTCATAATTTTTTTTCCGCAAAATCAAATGGGGCTCTTATTTTTTCCGTATTCTGCATTTGCAAACAATTTGTTGAAATTAAAATTCTTTAAATACTATCAAAGTTCAACTTTTTCATCAATATGCACGGTTGAATTTTTTTTTTTTGACATTTAAAAGTGTATATCATTCGATACGTACAAGTAGTATGGCAGCATATAGCTCTAGACGCGGTATACTAGTCTCTCCTGTATACCTCGAGTGTAAGCCTGATTTAGTTCAGGGTCTCGACGAAATCGTTTCTCCATGTTTCGCAACATCCGATATGCGGTGGATCGAGAGTCACCCAATTCAACTGAACGATCCTTAATCGAAAGCCGTACAACGTAACGACCATCCTTCAAACGTTGATAAGTCTCGAAGTAGAGTTTCTCGCACTCTTCTGCATCTCAAGCAATTCCAGATCGACCGAACATTGTATACCTACAATGTGATGAGTTCTCGATTCTTCCTCATTAGCAAAGAATCCAGAAAGGATCCAACCCAAAGATGTCTTTTGTGCAGTAGGTCTGCCTAATGGTCCTTTGCACAATCCATTCTCTATGACCTGTGAGTAAGTTTCAGCACCCAGTACCATGTCAATCATACCACCCTGATTGAGGATTGGGTCCTGTTCTCCATATATATCGTGCTTGGTAGTACATAAGATGTAAGTTTTGATAAAATCACGGCTCTGACATCCAAACTGTCGGCCGAATCCATCCGAGAATGTATTCTAAACAAACGTAAGGCCTCTAGTAACGAGAGTCCTTTGATTTCCCACCCTATTTAGCGTGATTATAGCCCGCTGATATTTCAAACTTAACCTGTGAACCCAAGATGTCGAAATAAAGGAACATTGGGCACCCTGATCTAGCAAGACACGAGTGACATGCCGACTCCCATCCTGCAGCTCCACATGAATGAGGGCTGTGGCCAGGAGTACCGTTTCGTTTTATCACCTCGTAGATTTGGATTGAAATTGAGATTAAGACTGAGATTGAGGGGGAAGAGGATTCCAAGTAGGATATGTAGAATTAGTATTGGCTGGGATGAGCGACAAAGGAGTAGCAGAAACATGGTGTACAGAAATAGGAAGATTAACAGCCATGTTGTTAGAGGCATCAAGATGTAGCGTGGTGTGGTATTGGAATTATCAACAAAATTAATTGATTTATATAATCATAATAAGAGTAACTAGATCCATAAGTTTATTTTACGAGTATAGTTCTAAGAGTTTGTAAGTGCGTATGGTCTTCCAGAAACTGCTTATATAAACAATATTAAAAGTAGAGTGTGGAAGGGAACCATGTCACTGAACTCAGATTAGTCTTCGAGGTTCTCTCTAAAAGAAAGGATCTCACAATAAAAAAATTTAAACTAAAAGATAAATATCATTTATTTAACCTATAACTCTTTTATGTGGTGATGACCACTATAATTTTGACATTATTTTTGAGATCCACAAGAAGGTTGAATATGTTTTCCCAAACAGTTGTAGCAAAGGTTGTGCTTCCTCACCAATTTTTGCCGTTGTTCCACATTCTTGGATCGGAATGTCGGACAAAACAGAATAAAATGATCACTAGAACACACAGGCCAGGGATGTTCTTCTTTAACGGTAGCATTGTGAGCGAATAAATCTCTCTTGTTATTCGTACATCCCGATGGATTGCCTCTAGAAGCACTGGACAAGTTGGGTGAGCTGATCCTTGCTCCTTGTGTAGCTTCTAAAGCACACACCTTAGAAGGTCCTAAGTGCCTGGAAGGTCGGGCAACTAGTCGAAGCTCTTACCTTGTCCTCCCACGTCCTCCTGGTATGATTATCAAGTCGTTGCACGGTCATGTAAACCAGACGATCATCCCAGGTATCTGTAGGCCTTCTCATGGCCCTCGAAGCTTCAATGACCTCGTATGTATCATTGAGTAACGCCCGAAGTCCCCCGGATCCTCCTTAGAAATGGGTTTAATATTAAACAACTTGGATAAGTATGAGTTAATGATAACTCTTTCTTTGTCACATCTTGCTACCAGTGTATTCCAAGCTTGTTCAAAATTTTCTCCATTCGGAAAGTCTTTGTCCGTTTTTACCATGGACTCGAATAGATCCCTACAGGCAGGCCACTACATGTACACATTGTAGACTTTCGCTGACGTGTATTTATCCTCGCACTGTGTGTAGATATCGGCGGTGAAATAAGTGAGCGCCTTATTTTCCGGCTTAACTGTAAGCAGCTGCATCAAATTTACTCCACTTTTTATCAAGCGCAACAATACGCGTAGTTACTACATTTTTTGATAAATTGTATTTCCCCGATTTGTTCAGATTCGAAATAGCATTGCATATAAATAAAAACAACTCATGCTGTAAAGAAATCATTTCGGAAACGGCCATCATCTTGAGATATTGAAAAAAAATGTTAACGTGCTAAATACTAATTTAATATTCGCGACAGTAAATCAGATTCCCCACAATTAAGAAGCAATACTAATCCAAGTAGCGAGCGATCACGTAAATTCCTAGAAGTACAGGTGTAAATAAACAAAGCAAGTCTATGCCAAAACACTTTTGAGTTCACTTGTTTGCACCGCAAAAACGAATTTCACTACTCGAAGACGTAGCTATAATCCGGCTCGAAGGACCAAAAATGTTAGAGATAAGCATAAAAATCCACTAATAAAACACTAAAAAATAATGTTTCTCAAGGTTAGTTGAGGGTAGGTGGTATAGTCACTAAAAACAGCAGCACACTTTAATTGAGCAAAGTAAGGATTCCCTTTATTTAAAATTACTAAGCAATATTAAGAAGCAAAATACAGAAGTACACCGTACAGACACTCTCTCACCACCGTACCACGCTACTCAATTCCCATAGAGAAAGTGGGGAGAAGGTCTATATTTTGTGAGTTACACCCTAAATTTTTATGGAAAAAAAATTGAAAATTGATGGAGTTATGCATATTTAAGTGAAGAAGTATGTTTTTTCAATTTTTTTTTGTACAATTTATAGCAATACTTAGAATTAAAAATTGCATAGAATTAACTATCAGAGTATATTTTTGGATCTTCATACAATACCTCTAAGTTTTTCTTATTTTAAAACAATGTTTTATTTTCACTCAGTACTGCTTCAAAGATCGTCCAGGTCAAATTGACCCAGTGTGACCATTACGTAATTCCTGTGAAGTGTTTTTGTACTATTTGTCACTATTCTTTGTATAATTGAAATTTCAAAATTTTACGTATGATTTTTTATTCCTGATATTCTGACGAGCTTATCTCACTATACTCATATTAAAGTAAGAAAAAATAGGATTTAAATGTGCTTCTTCTATCTCTAAATATTATTGACACCTGATGATTCAGACGGATGCAGAAATATCACAAAAATGCCAGACGGTAACGGGTAAAAACAATTACTTACTATTTCCCTGGTATAATTAATAATTTTTTGTAGTCCTGTGTAATTATTATACTACAATATTAGGAAAAGTTTTCCTCAAAAGAAAAAGTAACTACAACACATAAAATTGTAGCTAAGCTAATGCCTCTGTTCGCGGTATCATGAAACATATTCTAAGCATGTACAAATAAAAAGCGTTCTAATTAAAATATAACGTCAGTCAAGAAGCATGAGTATCGATGATTGAAAAATGCTAATTTAAATTCAGACTGAATTATAAATATTCTTAAGTATTTTGCTAGTTTTTGTTTAGTCCATTTTAATCTTTTATCCAAGCATCATATGGCACTTGAGCAAAAAGTTTCTCGACAAAACTCGTCATCACTTGAACGAGCTTTCGTCTTAAATCGGGTTTCATCTCCTTTAATAACTCTTGGCTGTAACTATTGATGAACAGATTTAAAGCAGCTTCTGTAATTTAATAAGTAAAAGAAATAATTAGTGATTCGATTATAAGAAAACGTTTAGTATTTATTGTCGTTGAAAGTTATGTTTTGACCTTTAAACAGTATTCTCAAATATATGAATATTTATTTCATAAGTGATCCCATTTTAAAAAACCGAAGTTCACAAATTGGACTAAAATTTTGTGAAAAGATTAGTCCTAAGGGGTGCTAGTTTATGGGGAAAAATTTTTGCCTTTACATCAAATATTTATTGAGGGGGAGGGGTTAGATTTTTTGATTTTTTTCGAATATAATTTTTTTTATGTCGAATTCAAATCTATTAATATTTAGAAAAAATATTTTTTTCTACTACACATTTCGATGGGGTTTTTCATGCCTTTTCATTTATGGCAAGCATTTTAGGAAAACATATATTTTACGTATTTCATTAATATTAACAGAGTTAAAAATCGCCAATATAACTGCATGACCTCCATTCTGACAAAGTGGGCTCTTTTTTTGCGGGATATCATGTATGGAATTTTACAAATCGTCACCCATTTAGACTTCAGGATTTAGAATCACCTGAAAACTTTATTATGGCTTTTATTTAAGAATTCCGCCACTCAAGAAAGCGCAATAGTAGCCAAGTTCCACCGCTCAGCGAGGATACTCATGAGCCTCTCTCACTAGCTGCCTCCCCAAGGTCGACGTGATCGTGGGGGAGGTGCTCGCTGAGAGGCTAGCCCTAGAGGTATTCGACGAGGTGAAGAACTGTGTCGTGGACTGAATCCTGGAGTCTTCGGGATAAGCGGTGAACCCTAGGTTCCGTGACACAGTCCTGCAGAACGGCAGAATCGTCCTCGTCTGCGAGGACGGAGAAAGTTCAGAGATGAGCTTCGATTAAGCCTGGTGAGCCCTGATGGTAGGTACAGAAGTCCGAAAGCAATCCATTAGACTGAGAGTACAATTAGGATAGCGATAATGGCTGCTTATGAGAGAAACTGTCCCCTTAAACGAGTGATCACTGAGAAGCGCAAGCTCAAGTGGAGTACTAAAATCTTCGAAATGAGAAAGGGACACTTGGAAGCTCTATAGCTTCCAAGTGTCCCTTTCTCCTTTCGAAGATTTTAGTAGGGCCAAAAAGGTAGGTACGTTAGAGGTCTGGGAGACTCACCATGCGAGCCAGAGCCACTACAAACAACTAATCAAAGAGGCTCGGAAGGATTCCTGGAGAGAACTGAGCTCTTAAACAAGTACAGTCTCGGATACGGCGAAATTGACTAGAATTCTAGCAGGTTCTCCGGAAGAAGAGCTTCTATAACTAGAAAAAGAAGAATTTACTCAATCTCCGAAGGAAACACTCGAGCTACTAGTGAGAAACAACTTTCTGAATTTTTCCGATATTCAAGAGGCGAGGGAACCTACCCGCCATAGGAATGAAGAGAATTCCTGGATCTTGGCAGCAGAGGTAGTTAAGGCAGAGAAGGTCAGATTTAGCTATTGAGTCTTTTGATTCTTAGAAAGCTTCAGGGCCTGATGGTATAAACCCTGCGATCCTAAAGCAAAGCCTGGGCCTGGGGGTGGTCCTGGGGACTCTGGTGGGCATATTTAGAAGCTGCAAAGCGGTTGGACATACTTCTGAGGCGTGGCGAAAAACCAGGGTTGTCTTTATTCTTGAAGCAGGAAGAAGAAGATATATGAAAGTACAGGATTACAGATCCATCAGTCTGACATCCTTCCTTCTCAAGACTTTAGAAAGGCTGGTTCACAAATTTCTGAGGGCGGGTCCACTGAAAAGTTTACCTTTTCAAGAAGAACAGTGCGCCTATCAGATAGGTAGATTAGTTGATACAGCTCTTCTATCAATGACCAAATTCATACTAGAGCAGCAAGTTTTGAAGGGCGTCTATATAGGTGCCTTTCTGGATAATGAAGGGGTGTTCAGTCGAACCTCAAGTGCTGATATACAGCAGGGAGCAGAGGAGCATGGAGTGCCGCTAGTGATTACCCGGTAGATAATGTCAGCGCTGGGAAATAGAGTTCTCAGCACGATTTGGCAAGACTGCCGAGTAGAGGGCAGCGTATCTGAATTCTACCCTCAGGGCAGGGTTCCATCCCCGCCTTTATGGTGTTTGGTAATGGATAGTCTCTTGAAACTACCGAATAATGAAGGCATACGTGCTACCGGGTATGCAGATGAAATCTGCCTGCTGGCGAGAGGTTTTAGTCCAAAACATAGCATTACCTGGAAATGGTCGCTGTCAAGGAATATGCGAGGGATATATCACGGAGAAATGCAGGCGAAGTCCTATGGATCTACACTGACAGTCAGGCCGCATTAAAAGCACTAAACAGAGAGGAAGTATCGTCTAAGCTAGTGGAGGAAACTCGAGTAATCCTTTAAGAGATTGCACGGAATAATCCTCTTCAACTTACCTGGATACCGGAACATATAGGGTGGAAGGGCAACGAAGGGGCTGATAGCCTTGCGAAGGAGGAAAATAGTTGGGGGGGATTAACCTTATTAAGGAATGGGTCAAAAATAAAAAAAATGGAGAGTGGCAGCGAAGCCCAGAATGTGACACAAGCAGGCCTTTATAGGTACCACAATAGGGACTTGGTCGAAGGAACTCCTGAAGCTTGAAAGGCTAAGGATTGGGATTGTAGTGGAAATCCTCACAGGACATAACAATCTAAGGAAGTATAGGCACATGACGGGTAAATATTGAATATCGGCATGTGAGAGATGTGGGGCGCGTATTGTCGACTCCATCCACTCTCTATGTTATTAGGACGCAATAGCATACCACACGCATGCTCTGCTCGAGCAGGCGGATTTCCTCAGATAGGACAAAGGAACTGACGGCCGGTAAAATTATGGCCTTCACTAAGACTTGAGTTGATTACTCAGAGGGGATAGGGTACAAAGGCCTAATGGCTAAGTTCTCCGAATAGCGAAGTGCTGCCCTCTGTGAAATATAATAATAATAATTTAAGAAATAAACTGATACGTATGTTATATAAGAATTTTTGTAGAAACAATGTTTTTTGAGAAATATGTTAATTCAAATTTCAGATAAAATTCGTTAAAATGATAAATTCTCTTGTACTTAAAATTCATTGTCTCTGGTTTAGTTAACTGACCCGATTCAGGTTTTCTTTATTTCTCACCTTGTTATGCTAGATTTTCCGATAGATAAATATTTACATAGTTCTTTTTTTAATTAACTAAAATATTAGCAAATTAATTGTTTAAACAATTTTTTCATACTTGCCTCCTCAATGAAAAATTGAATCAAAAATTGAAAAAATATTGTAGTATATGCTACGTCTCAATCAAAAAACGCATTTTTTAAAAAATGGACACTATTACATGGGAAAATATTTAATATTTTCGAGCGTTTGTCGCGGGAAAGACGTATTCAATCGTTACAGATGAATTATTTCCTACTTTAAAGGACAATTATTTAATAAATTATTATTCAAATTTATTATATATTTTTCGATTATTCAATTATTTCCTACTTTGTTTCCTACTTTACAAATTTTTGTAAAACTAATGCATTGAAAGTAACGTTTTTTAGGTTCAAAATAGTAAGTTCACTACATTGAATGAAGTAACCATTTTGGTGTTGTTCAAGATAGATTCTATAGAGACCGTGAGTACCATTGGGTTGTGTGCGTGCAGGTACGCTCTACCATGACTCGGTGTGTACAATCTGTCTTCGCACGTCGCTAATAATAACTTTTCTGTTATTCGTGCGGTCTATAGTACGTGATTTTGCTTATATACTTTTATTTTCAAGGTACCGGTAGTTTTGCCTTTTCGGACAAGAAACATTGGGGTTTCTTATTTTTCTAAGATCTAATTAATGTTCGCGCGTCTTCTATATGGTGAAATAAAGAAGTGATTCTCTACAACTGTGTTATATTTGACTTTTCCTCAAGGAAAGTGAACTCTCAACTCAATTAATTCATCCACCATCCAACAATTTTTTAGTTCGAGAACTAGCTTGAACAGTGTAATTACAAGAACGTAGTGAAAAAAAATGTTTTACAGTGTAGCCTCGAAACAAGTTTGGCGTTTATTCCTTCAAATGATCCTTTTTCCAGACCGATTCTCTCTATTTAAATAAATTTTAAACGGCCAGCAGGAACTCAAACTAGATTAAAAGCATGAAAGAATGTACTGGTATGAATGAGCGCGAGAAATATTATTGATATTTTTTAAGATTTAAGGTTCATATTGATTTGCTGTTTCTCGCCTGGGTCACGTCAAAAGCTTTCATTTACAAAATTTAGATAATCCCGTATGCAAAGTTTGCAATGTATACAATTAACCTGCAATTTGATAGCATATGAGCTATCAAAATATGGGAAGCGGACATATTCCCCTTACTATAGTTACAGAGCCCGTAACGGATGGTAGCACCACGCGGACTGGCAATCCAATGGTACGGTGAATGATCCGCTCGGGCGAAAAACAAGAAAATATGTGCTGCTTGCTCTACTCAGACCTTATTCACTCCATGATAAAATTCTGGAGAAGGATAGCCTGAAGACAACGCAAACAGTTGGTTGAACATTGAATGAAACTTTAAGAAATATAGTCATGTCTAATATCAAATTAATCAGTAATTGATAAAAAAAAACTGAAAATTTTATTACATTTACAGTTTAATAATTTATTTAAGAACGCTAATTTGTTAATAGCGCTTCAAATTGTTGAAGAAAAGTCTTGCCGGCTGTCCGCACATCTGGCACTCCATCTCGGAAAAAAACCGAGAAGAGACGAGACGAGGCAAAGCGAGACGAAGCAAACCGAGAAAAAAGGAGGAGGGAGCGAGACGAAATCGAGACGGGAACCAGGAGGAACAAGACGTCTCGTCTCGAATGACATCAGTAATTGTTCAAGCATCAAATGAATTTATTATACAAACGTATTTAGTTATTTTCTTTCTTTGCTTTTGATGTTTTCGAACTTCATTGAAATTTCATATTGCATAGTAATTTAAAATCTCTGGTTCTGAACTCAAAAAACAGTTATCGTACAATTCAAATATAGGTTTCATGACCTAGATCGTACTCAATGTAAATAAATCCTTGTTTTCGCTGATTCTATTCGCAAATAAACCTGTAAATATTCCATCTCATCACAACATGTAGAATAAAATTAGGCAATTTTTTATTTTATTTCTGTGAATCACTTCACTTATTTCTCACCCTCACAAAATCCCTTTCCAGTGAGCTAGTGAGAATAATCGTCTTTAGTGTTCGAGATACTTTTAATATTCTAGTGCTTTTGCACTTAAAAAAATTTTTGAGTAGTATCCTACGATACCTGGCGCCCTCTTTAACAATTACTTAGTTGGGTTTCCAAATTATAGTGGCACTCGAAGCCTTGGAATTCCTACGAGGCGAAGATTGTCATTATAACCAAAATTATAGCCATAAACGATACCTAGGTATTCTTGAACAACTCTACGCGTAAGAGTCTCGACGAAGGCTAGTTGTAGTCTTAGCCGGACGCGATTGAATACTTTCCGCGCGCGATTGGGCTCGAAAATATTAAATATTGAATAATTTTTTTGATGAGTAAGCAAGTATGAAAAAATTGTTTAAATAATTAATTTGCTAATATTCTTGGTCAATTAACAAATAAGAATTATATAAATATTTATCTGAAAAGTTAAAATAACAAGGTTAGAAATAAAAAAAAACCTGAATCGATTCAGTTAATAAAACCGGAGATATTGAATTTTAAGTACAAGAGAATTGAGCAATTTAACGAATTATATCGCAAATTTGAATTAACACATTTCTAAAAAAAATATTTCTAGAAAAATCCTTATACAGGGTGTCTCGGTACTCAAGGTACATATTTATATATAAGATCTCAAAAAAAAATTCAGTAAAAAAATCGATTAAAAATTATTAGTGGAGTGTAAAATATAATTACGGAGTAATTAGCAATTAAAGATTAACCTATAAAAAAATGCGTTAGATAATTGACAATCCATGTGCCATTGCTGAGAGTGTGTGAGAATACAAGTTCAGATCGAATAACTTCCCCTCAATTTATGTTGCAGGAGGTTTTGACTTTTTGGTGCAACTTCACACTTCAACGAGATTCGAAAATTAACAAGTATCTTTTTCATAGCAATCAAGTTAAAAAACATTGCTCGACGAGTTAATTACCTTACGTAAAATGCATGCGTTGTTTGAATTCCGTAGAAGTTACAAGAAGTTCCGGAGTTGCATATAATCATAAGATTTATTTCAAATTATCTGCCATCCCCAGCGCCGTGAAATGTGTGTATTTTTTTTTTTTTTTATTTGTGCAGAGGTCTGGGAATGCCTTTAGGCACAGAGTGTGGGACTCGGTCTAAAATAACGATCCCTACCCACTAAACCCATATCCTCTTCCGGCCACCCCAGGATTCCGGAACCGCTTATCGCATTACTTCAAAATCCT
>JAUESI010020386.1:0-10516 GCA_032275145.1 Synergus laeviventris | reverse complement strand
TGTAGGAACTGACCAATTTTGGTTCAAGTCTACACTATTGTGCACCTTATTTCCCGAAATGGGCCACAGAGGCGCCATTATACTATTAGCTGGGCTTCCTCTGGGCATGTTTACTCTCAGCTTCTCTCTGTAAGTACTACGGCATATATATTGCACAGTACTTATTTGAAAAACCGGTTAATTAATTATTAAATGAATTTATAGATAGAGTCATAATATATTAATTCAGTGTTTATTTGAAATATAACTATAATACTGCTTTTTTTAAAATCACGATGTTCTATACATTTTGAGTTTCGACTCATGTTAAAATGATGATTAACGAAACCAAATTCAAATGAGCGTGCGAAATTTCCGATAGGCAAATGCCGATTGTCGAAAATCACAATCGATACCTGTTCGAGCTAGTTATCGAACTAAAAATTGTTGGATGGTGGATGAATTATTTGAGTTGAGTGAGGGTTCACTTTCGTTGAGGAAAAGTCATATACAACACAGTTTTAGAGAATCACTTTTTATTTCACCATATAGAAGAGAAAACTCTAACACTTCACAACGTTGCATGTGACGCGCGAACATTAATCCGATCTTAGAAAATAAGAAACCCCAATGTTTATTGTCCGAAAAGGCAAAACAACCGGTACCTTAAAATAAAAGTACAGAAGAAGATCACGTACTATTAGCCGCACGAATAACAGAAAAGTTATTAATAGCGACGTGCGATGACAGATTGTACACACCGAGTCGTGGTTGAGCGTACCTGGACTCTCCCCTCGGCCCGCGCCCAGCTACTCAAGCCACCAGGGGGGAAGAGGAGAGAACCAGAGACGCATACAACCCAATGGTACTCACGGTCTCGATAGATTTTAAAATCCCTATCTTGAACAATACCTAATTGACACCAATAAGTTGGATCTACGTATTTCAGGATTGCAGCTTTTCGATATTTAATGCGTATTATTTTTTATAATAGGATCATTTGAATTATCATCACACCCCTATCTGCCAAGCCGTAACTACGTCTAGCCTTCAGTTCCGCTGATAATTGTAAGGATTATATGATTTAATTTTATTTCGAAGTAACCAAGAAAATCTGGTGCCCAAAACTCTATATATATTAAGTTATAGAGATATTTATAAGAGGTTGCAAACTATTTCTAAAAATTTATCAAAACAGGACAAAATATTTAATTCGCAGGCGACTTTTGGACTTGCATGTGTCCACTGTCCAGCCTACATAATTTGAGATTAATTTGGCTATTAGCAATTTTTCCAAAACTATGAGAATAATTATTTCTAAGCTTAATTAACTCCGCAGAATCGCAGGATGCTGATCGGTCTGTTTTCAACGTTTCTCAAGTAATAAGGGACTATCAATGAAGCTTTTTAGTGCAAGACTGTTTTTGAGTTAAAAAAAAAAGATTCGACCCACCCTAATCTAAACATTTTTTACAAATCGTAAAAGATTCGTATCGTTGTGATAAATACTATTATTTTGTAATCACAAAATAATTTTCTCGATGTGAAAAAACGAAACAATGGTGATGAAGAGTTAATAGGTCACAACTTGCGGTAACTGGAAGAAGTCAACAGACAGCAAGTATGTTATCTGCTGCTGCTCTGTAACTTCTAGCAAGGACAATTTCCAGGAAACATCGCGAGATAAGAACAACACTGAAAACCCAACTAGACCAGATATCATCGGATGTATGATTCTCAAACATGGTGCCCACTTACTCCCATTCTCCCCAAGCATCTTACTCCTGCTGCGGATACTGCTATCTCTGAAGAGCTCCATATCGCGATTTAATGTCTATTAACTAATTCATTTCCCCAATTAAAAATCTTATTAAGATTTGCTACAGCGAAGTGCTGTCAAAACCTATGTTAGAGAAGGTCATTGAAAATTTACCGACTTTCTATACGGGGTACATTTTTTATTTTGAGACATTGAAATATTTTAAGAAATATGCATGGTACGAAAAAAATGCCTGCAATTTAAAGTTTTTATTTTCGAGGTGGAAAAGCGACTCCGAAAAAATTTACCTCATATCTATTTTGATTTCAGAATTTAAAATCACCTGAACATTATTTTTAGGACTCCTATTTAAGAAATGAAAAAGTATATATAAGAATTTTAGGAGAATAAATTTTTTTTAAGTAATTGAAACTTTAGATAAAACTCATTAAAATGCTATATTCTCTTGTGCTTAAAATTCATTCTCTCCGGTTTTATCAACTGAATCGATTCAGGTTTTCTTTATTCCTCACCTTGTTATGTAAGCTTTTCAGATGAATAATTACATAATTAAAATTTTTTAATGTTAACTAAAAATATTAGAAAATTAATTGTTTAAACAATTTTTTCATACTTGCCCTGTTAAAGATAAACACTAATAAAAAAGGAGGTCACAATGCTTATATGCAGGATTGCGTTGGGAATTAATAAAGTGGTTACAAAAGTCTGCACAATTTGATAAAGCATATAATTAGAGTTACTTATTATGGAAAAGGTTTGCCTTTGCCTTATTGTAAAAGCCATTATATCTCACGTTGGCCATATATATTATATCTCACGTCGAATGTGTAGAAAAGACAAGAGCGATACCCTATATGCTTAAGAGATATAAGTTAACACTCTTACGTCACAGAATTAATCATCGCATACAAATGAGGGAAATCGACAAGCAATATTCCGAACCTCCCCCCCCCCACCCTTTCGAGAGTGGCAGTAACAATCCGTAGAGTAACGGATTTGACAAGACCCTCAGAATCTCAATTTGTAACAATGACACGACCTAGAAATCACTTCGTGGGAGGAAAATTTTTGTGCAAAATAGGCACGAGATCGCCATTCATGACTGGAGGTAAAGGTTTTTGCCACTTTGGTCGAGTTTGAAGACCTTGTAAGTAATCCGATGATCACTTGATCCAGAAATCTTCATACATCTGTATACATCGACGTAGTTACAGGCGCTACTACTAGATGGCTCAATAGTACTATGGCATATGGAGAAATGATATCGGTAATTAGACCATATCTTCTTCGTCTCCACTTTGGAATATATGACGCTAGGGAGAAATGAGAACTCAGACCCTAGCTTAACTGTGGTTTATTGCAAGGTGCACGAGCGCTCTGGTAAACACGTCTACAGATCGGAACAGCTGATCGAGAACTAAATTAAATGATGTAGTCCCTGGGGTCATTTGCATAACAGATTATGTTGAGGGGGAAACTCAGTAAGTGAGGTTGGATACATAGATGCCTACAGTACTAGAGACCTGGCGAGAAGTGCCGTTAAACTCTATTTCGCAGCCTCTTACAGAGATTCTGTTTAATATTTTGTGAGGCTCAGTGTAAGGCCGCTCTGGGGATTACTTGGCGTGGTTGCGAAGAAAAATATAAAATCGAATGTCTTTCGTTTATTCTTGTGTTTAACAGGAACAGGTTTAATTTTTCTCATATGTTCGCGGAACTCCTCAAGAAAATGATATCCGACAAATGAGGTACAGGGTATCGATCTGGAATCGTCGTGGAATTTAATCGACGAAAATCACCGCAGACGCGCCATTCGCCACTTTTATTTTTGATAATATAGATCCGTGAGGCCAAAGGGCTGCTAGAAAGTCTGCATATACTGTTGGCTATTATTTGATTAAATAGTACATTTTCTTACAAGGGGGAAAAATAGAACTTCCGCACGCATGTGCGTGCAGGAGTTTAATTAATTAGGCTTAGGGTAGATAAAAGTGCTTCTCCTTCTAGCGTAAGCCTACTGCGGAACAACGTACTTTCGCCCATAGGATAGAGAAAAATAGTTTTAACAGCTGCCAGTTTATCCGGATGCAACCGTCTAGCACGTCAGATTGTGATGTTTGTCGTTGCAAACTAGGGTTGAATTGGTTTGAGATATAAGATCTTATGGTAAGTCTGAGAGCGATCCAGAAGGCTTAAGCTGAAAACGGTGACTTTTCTCATAAAATATTTTACGCTTAGATCAGTTGTTGTGTCAACTAATTTGGACTCGTAAAGGAATGGTACTAGGTGAGAAGGTGAGAGCACATTTTTCCCGATTAGCGGGTGGGGAACCAATGGCACACAGAAGTTCCAATTAAGGTTCCTACGAAACCCGAAATCTAGGTCAATTCTTTTTTTGCCAAATGTTAAATCTTCAGAGTCGTTAGCGGCGGATAAGGCGAAATCGATCGGTTTTTGTTGCAAAACTGATCCTGAATCGATAACATAAACTAATCCTGATGTCCTATCGCGAATGTGAAGAAGTTGTGAACCTTTAGCATCAAAGTCGGTAGTCTCCGTTCGAAATGGTTGTTTTAGCTTTCTGGATTTTCTTCTCTTGACAACGAGAACGGTCCTCTGCACTTGTTCGCTTTCAGACCGTACAGCTCATGAGAAAAGCAAAGACCCTCGACCGGATCACCTGCTGAACGCGATTTGGGGTTGCACGATTGGGATATAGGGCGTGATTTGTTAAAGCGCTTAGGTTTTGGGTTGTTTCGTTTTATTAGAATCTCGAGCTGCTTAGAGATCTGGATTAACAATAAAGGCAGGTCATCCTTCATCACACGAAGTCCCTGGTAAAATCTCCAGCACAGAGCAGTTATCCTCAACATTTTTTTAAATTTAGAATATTGACTCAAGAGTGACCATAGAGGATCTAGATCCATCATCATAGTCTGTTTGAAGATTCTCTCTACCCGATCAATAGCAGTGTCCATCGTCCCTTTCGAAACAGGCCAAAGAGTAGAAGGTCTGGATAGCCATTCCGGACCGTTCCACCACAGGGTATGTCGTTCCAGACGCGAAGGCGACAGGCCACGAGAAGCACAATCCGCTGGATTGTCAACTCCAGGTACATGATGCCAGATAGCATCAGGTAAATTAGACTGGATCTCTGTCACTCGATTCCGTCCTTTACTCGTACGGATCAATGAGGGACGGGCCCTTTGTTGAGCGCAGATAATGCATCGACTGAGCACTCGTTTCACTGAAGCTCTTCATCACAGAATCCAATACTTCTTACGCAGATAGGAAAGGGTCAGCTGAGGTCCTTCATGCATCATGAATTGATTTCCGTTGCGTATTAGAAGAGTGGTAAAAGGCGTGTCCTTAGGCAGGACGTAGGGATATCGCTTATCGTAGTCCAACACTGGATGAGCTTAACGTCGTCCTAACCTCATAAAATCATCCCTGCCCGGGAAGGGTAGCAATGGGCCCAGTCGATTCCCGACCGCAATCTCTCGCCCCTTCTGAAGCACCTGTCATTCTTCAGTGAACTCTCGCGCTGCGTATGTCCTATTAGGCGTTTCAAAGCCTGTGTCCATGTGACAGTGTCAATGTAGCAAGGTAAACTCTCCTGAGTTTTCTTACGTAACCGTTGTGTAAATCGCAGCCATAGAGCAGTTACTCTTAACAACCGCGTCAGCGTAGAGAACCTTGTAAGCATCCACCAAGGTAGCTTCACTTCAGCGACCGTACTTCCGACGAACCGTCGCTCCCCTCGATCGATAGAGGGATCAAAATGTTTCGTAGGGTTGGGCTAGAGCTCCGATGATTGAGCCAACCACCTCGGCCCCTGCCACCAGATTCGATTATCCTTTAATTGCGAGGGTGTGATCCCCCTCGATCCGCAATCTGCAGTATTGTTCACCCCTGGAACATGTCTCCAAACGACTTTAGGAAGTGTCTTCTGAATCTCCGCCGCACGGTTCGAAACATATGTCAACCATCTGAGTGGGTGACCGCGAATCCACTCGAGCGAGTTGGCAGAATCCGACCACAGAAAACAAGGGACCGATAATAGCAACCCTTATACGGCTCGAGCATGAGCAGAAGCTCGAGCCAGTAGCAGCGCAGTACATAATTCCAACCTAGGAATTGAAGTCTCCTCTTTTCGTGCCACTTTTGTTTTTGGCCATGACCAAGATTACCTTGACTTCACGTGTTAGTGATGTAACTCGCAGATAGAAAACGGCACCTATTACCTTACCTGATGCATCTTTAAAGATATGTAACTCAGTAGAGAGAGTTGAAGACGATACCATCCAACGTGGGATAACCAACGAAGTTAACTTTTAGATATTGACAGACTCCCCAGGGAGGGACTGATCCCATTTAAAATTGAGATTCCATAGACTCTACATAAAAATATTGATTCTTACCGTTACTGGAGCCAAACATCTCATAGGATCGAAGATACGAGCGATTTTCGAGAAAACCATCCTTTTAGTCACCATGTCCGACTCCTCTGGTGGTGAAATCTGGAAGCGAAAGCAATCCACACTAGGTTACCACAATATTCCCAAGAATTTGAAGGCTGGATCGTGATCAAAGGAGAAAGATGCCCATGTATTCCTATTCTCATCTAGTATATCTGTGAATGTATTCTCCTCGTTAGAGAGCATTTTCTTCAGCACAAACCCTCCTGAGCGTAGCAAAGCGTCCACCTGTTGTATTTTTTCACGAGCTTCCTCCATTGATTCGGCACCCGACGAGACATCATCGACATAGATTTCCGATTTTAGGATGTCTGTAGCAAGAGGGTATGCCTCACCCTCATCCACAGCCAGTTTATGTGAAGTTCGTATCCCCAGACAAGGCGATAACGCAAATTCAGGGGTGACGGTTTTCAGACAATAGGTCTTGATCACTTCCTCCTCGTTGAGAGGTATCCATTGGTTGTACTTTGATATACATTAAATACAACTCTCAATTTTGTACTGGTACTGGTCTCTTTGATCACGCAGTGATGCGGAAGGTAGTACCCGTTAGTGTGTTGGAGATCTTCTTGATCTACTACAACTCCATCTCTACCGCTCGTCAGCAGACTGTCACATTCGGCGACTATCAGTGCTTTTCATGACTCACAGTCGCCGGCGGTCCGTTGCGTGCAGGTGCTAGGTTTCTATGGGTAACATCGGTCTTTTCTTGTCGTGAACAGGTGACTAGCGCGGATCGATAACTTTGTATAGTTATAGTGTCCATATAAAATGTGACAGGTGGTACAGCTCGTCACAGACGAATACAAAAACTGGGTATCATTTTATACACGAACGAATAGAAACCGATTTCTATCCGGTTTCCATCCGACATTTCCAGTGGGGTATTTTTCATCTAGAATATCCACTTAAACCTAATTAGATGAGAGACCTAAGCAACTCCATTCTTGTTTAGGAATAGAAATATAGATATCGGAGCTAAATTTTTTGTTACCCTAGCTATATTTTCCTAGTTAGTAAATTTATGTACCACAGCTAAATATTTAGGAGTTTCAAAATTCAGCGATACATTTTAGCTCAGACAGGCAACATTTTTGATGATTAACTTAAACATTTTTTTCAGTGTAAGGGGGAGAGAAAAAGAGTACATGAAAAAAATCATAATAAATTGCAGCCAGGGCATTTAGGGTCTCAAAAAACGTACGCTAGAATCACGAAGAATTATTTCTCGCCAGGTATATATTCGGAGGTGCTAGAATATGTTAAAAACTGTCAAATCTGTCAGAATAAAACCGAGTAATCAACCAAGGCAGGATTGATGGGCAAATGAATCGTAGAAGAACCTTGGACAATGGTAACGGCAGATATAATGGGGCCAATTTCAATTTCCAAAAAGGGTAGAAATCAATAGATATTAGTCTTTGTAGATAATTTCACCAAACGAATAATTTTGTATTGGGAGACACCAAGAATCTTATTAACAGATAACGACAGAATTTTAAAATAAAAACATAAGAATCCTAAGTCAAAAGTCTGGCATTAGGCATAATGTAACACCCAAATACTACACCCAAGCAAATCCTACTGAAAGATACAACAGGAGGACACTTCAAAAAATTATAAGGTCATGTTTAAACAACGATCATTCCACGTGGGATGAATGTATTGAAGATTTACAATTCGCCTTAAATACAACTAAAAATGAAGAAAGAAAAGAAAAAAAACGGAAATGTTATTGATTATGGTTGGTTGGAGCCCTTCTCGGGAATTACCATACCTTAGAATTAAGAAAATTTTTGTGTGTTTCTTTTTACTTTTTTATTCGACACGACTGACTCCAGACGAAACCATTTTTTTTGTTCGTTCATAGATGGAGTTTGTTGAATCAGAGGATGAGATGGCTCGTTTGGAGAGAGGTCTAGGCGCAAACCAGGATTGGAATTTTTAGTTTTGGAAATAAAATACCGGTAGAAATATACTTATTCCACGGTAGCTTTTGCGACTTAAGACCCCGAAGGCATAGACAGAATTACTCTTCTCCTAACAAATACGCTTTCATTCGCCCTAGCCTTACGTGCCACTCGTTTTGGTCGGTGGATCTTGTATTAAATTTTACCTTGTCGGAGTGCCTAAGTTCGCCAGGAATCCAGTTTTTGTATGGATAATTCAAGTCCCAGCATTCAGTCGGGTTACGTTCACTGGACGAGGTTCCAGCTAATTATCGGCCTGAACCAGGTTACAGTAATTGTAAGTTTAAAATAAATGTTCTTTTTAAGCTTAATCGAAACTCAAGAAAACTATAAATACTCTGCTTATATGAAAAAATCTTAAGTCGCAAACGATTTCTGTATCAGATATGATCATTCATAGTGATAAGAAAGTAATCAGTTTTAACCGGTCCTCGGAAGGAGCAAGACATGGCAGTGGATTGTTGAAAATAGCTATCAATAATCTTCCAGTAGAGTTACATGTACCTAAATACCAATATTGTGGACCAGGCACGAAATTAGCAAAAAGACTTGCGCGGGGTGATCCAGGAATTAATCTTCTTGACACAACTTGCAAATAACACGATATCGCTTATTCCCACAAGAAGAGAAAAATCAAGCTTTGATACCATGAGTCGTTCATGCTTTTAAATTTTGTAATGTTACATTCTTCCAAAGCATACAGTTCATGGCCTATTGGCTTTGTGGTCCGAACTCACGTAGTCCATCCTAGTAAGTCCTATAGTTTTATATGTCTATAAATATAGAAAAATTTGAATTTAAAAGAAAGATATCATTTATATCTTACAACTTTTTTATTCCGATTCTCTAGTTTCATTAATATTCCAACATACATACGTTATATAGATATACGAGTGTGTGTGCGTGTATGTTTGTAGCTGTGTACGCGAGATTACAAGCGTAGCATGAATGCACTGGAGCGGGCGAGCATTCTCCCTCTCTCTCTCTCCCGTTCGTGCTTGGAAAACGCACCGTGTCTCTCTCTCTCTCTCTTTCTCCATCTTATGCGTTTGGATTGGACGACTCAGCACACATAGTGCCTTCCTATGATTCCCTCCCTCTCCCCTCTTCCTTGCCTCGGTGATACTCCTACACAGCCCCATGCATCGGCTGTGTATGTGTATGCAGTAGTAGTTCGCTTACGATCCGGAGGGGAAGTGAAAATTACAGGTGGCGCTCCGATCACCAGGGCCAACTTTTGCATTGAAATGCATTAGAAAAATCGGAAAAATAATTAAAAACATGATGTTGCTTACAAATAAAAATGCAGAAAAAATATATCTGCTAAAATATGAGCCACTTTATCTAATAATTCTAAAGAAGTCATGGAAACATGTAGTTTAATACTGTAGCGGGTATGCCACCAGTAAGGGAGGGTAAATAAGGAAACAACTGATTGAGGACCGGGGAGAGGCGCGAACAATGAAAGAACAGGCTTATAAAATATGCGTCTTTATTATAGTTGAAGAGCCCCAAGCTCTGGGGGAGGCACTTGGTGAATATCCAATAATAGGCGGTTGAGGCACTGAGCGAACAACAATAGGCGGTAGTCGGCTGAACGCGTTCCGAGGGTTGGAGTGAGACTGGAGACAATAGAGTGCTCCGCTAGCTTCTTCTGCGCTTGCGCTCTCCGTTCCGGCCTCAATCAGGGTTGGGTCCTTCAGGACCCTAGGGTATTTGAGGGTAGGTTGCTGTAACTCTGTTACAACCCCCCCCTCCATAGTGGTTGGGGTTTCAACCCCAACAGTTCTTTGTTGTGGGTCCTTCAGGTTTGCTCCAAGAGGACCTGTGGTCGGACCCACGTTTCGGGTGTAGGGCTCCCTCTCCTTCATCAGTCCTGTCCTTCATCCACACATCTCCCGCTCCTCCTCAATTACAAAAAAAAAAAAAATTTCTCCTCTCTCATGATTCGATATAAAACAAAAAATAAAAAAAAAAATCTTCTTTTTCTTCCATTGAGTCATAGCTTCCTCTTCTTTTACGGCTCCTGCAACAAAAACTTATTCTATTTTCTTTCGCGGCTTTTCCTTTTTATGTCTTTTTTTTTTTTTTATATATATACAACTGCCATCTTATTGAGTAACCACTCTTATTTTTAATATTTTCTTTATATTTTATAATTCTCATGTTATTTTTTTTTAATTTTATAATTTTTCTACATGATGTCTTTTCTTTTATCTTCTTGTTTAATCGTTTTTTCTTATCATTTATTCTTTTTCTGTTTCTTGTAACTAACTACTTTAAATCTGTCCTCTCCATTTTTTTTTTTT
>JAUESI010020385.1:0-10521 GCA_032275145.1 Synergus laeviventris | reverse complement strand
ATCTAATTGTGTTTTTCTGATAAACTCTGTGACTCTAATCAACGAACATTCATCTTTATTAATCCTGCAAAGAAATACCTGTGACCGTTTTTTCAGTGTTCAACTTGAACATATATTGTTAACGAAATATGATCAAAATATTTTATTAGGGTAGGTATGATATTTTTTAAAATAAACTTTTTATACTTTTGTGATATAAATTTTCCGACAGTTTTCGAGAAAGAAAGAAAATTTATATCGGAATCAGAAAGAAAAAGATAAATACCTATATTATAAATTAGAAATCTATCTATATTATCTATATAATCTATATAATAAATATGGTATATACCTTTGTATAACGACAATCCGTATGTTTTAATACCCGAAAAAAATTTAGAAATTAATGTATTAAACTATTTTGTGTAAAAATTACCGTAAACTCAGTTCCTCACACTAATGTGTCACCTGTTATACCGCTCACACCGGTTGCCACATCAAGTGCAGAACCGACAGTTCAGGCGATTGAACAAACCGCTCTTGTTAGACCTAGGAATCTTAGGGTTAAAAATTAGAGACTAATTTTACTCTAGAACGGGGTGTGTAACGCTCAGTATACTATTCCTTCTCTCTATTTTAGTCTAAGATAGTAACTCACTTCCACTACTGTAGGCGACACCCGAAAAGGGCCTACAGCGACATCCTTTAGGCAGCGTTAGGACAGTGTTACGTTGAGTCTTAGTTACGACGGATCCTTTGTGCTTCAGAACCATCTTGTAAAGTGATATTTTGAATAAACAATAATAATCTAACTATACGTTTTTGATTTTATTGCTGTTAACAAAGGTACTATTGAAAGTACCCGTGACACAGTTTCATTTTCAAATTCTATCCCTAGTCGTTATTTTGTCTTATCATTTTAACCATTAATCTTGTATATTTTCTTTCTTTCCTAAGTTTGCATTCAATAATGTAACTGTAATATTTACAGTTCAGTATAATTAATCATTTATTTATTAGCTTTTGCATAGATTGTTTTTCTGAAACTTAAATTTTTATTAACATAGTTTATATCCTATTTATTCTAGTCGATTCACCATTTCATGCACCAATCTTGCCTTTTAATTCAATTAATCATTCAAATTTCTCAAGTTTTCAAGAGCCCGTGCACGTTTGCTCGCGTAGGGAATTCAAATGGGTTTAAACATTCGGCCGGTTTAATATATCCACAAGGTGCTGCCTTTACTGGCGCTCGTCGCAACGAACAATCAGTCACAGATTGTTTCATACTGATCGATTTTGACATGTTCAAAACGTCATGAACCAAGGTTAGACATAGCTTATGGTAAACAAATCGTTTTGACACATTAGTGATTTTTTTTTGGTGTCATATACTTTTGTTTGTGTGAAAATGTTTGATTTTATGCCAAATAATCGTCATTTGTGGGAAGTGTTGATTTTCTTCTTTCATTCGAAGAAAAAGGTAGCTGATGTGCATCGAGAGCTCCAAAAAGTTTACGGAGATGCTGCTCTAATTGAAACAACGTGCTGTGATTGGTTTTGTCTCTTCAAAGACAATGATTCCGATGTTGACTTTTGTCCGCGTGAAGCAAGGCCAAAAACCTTCGAAGACGCTGAATTGGAGGCATTGCTCGATGGGGATACGTGCCAAATGTAAGAAGAGCTTGCTTCAGCATTAGGAGTTACCCGCCAAGCCATTTACAAGTGTTTGCATGATTCAAAAACAAGGAAGAAGCACGAAAAAGTGATTTTACAGCATGACAACGCACGGTCTAACTGAAAATGCTCAAATGGGAAGTCCTACCACACCCATCGTATTTCCCAGATATTACAACATCCGATTAATACTTTTTTCGGTCGATGACCCATGGTCTGGCTGATCAGCAGTTCCACTCATATGAAGACATCAAAGAATGGCTTGATTCATGAATAGCCTCTAAAGATGAACACTTTTTCCTTAACGGTATTCGAGCTCTACCAGAATCATAAAAAATGCTAATAAAATGACTTATCATATTTATTTTGAAATAAAGTAATAAATATTCAGATCTATGTTTATAACCTGTGAAACAATTGGCTATACGCAACACAGAGCAAATAAACTTATAGGTAATGAAAGACGGAATAAACTTAAAATCTTCCGTTGCGTGTCGTCTTCAGTTCAGCAGTTAAACAAGGAAAAATATCTACATTTGTACTACGTAATTTAGTGCAAAAATGGCAAAAAAAGTCATCTTGTATCACCAGTCGATGATAAAAGAAAGTAAAATGACTCCTGCTACCTAAATTTGTCTGAGATCTATCTTGAGGTTATGAATTTCTTTGCGTGGTATCCGCGGAACCAGGTTTCTCCACTATTTTATCTCTGTTTCCACTTAGGCATCCGATAGAAAAACCCCGTGCCCTCCTTACCGTAACGGCGTTATATTTTTAGCCCGAACCAGCAATGCCACCCCCTGAGGAGTTGTTCGGCGTAGACACCCTTTTCATCGCTACAGGCAGTAAGCCTGAGGCATTCTCCCCACTCCCAGAAAAATCAAGCGCCCCAGTTAAACGGACCCTGCGTTTTTAAGTTCGAATAACTTTTCATTTAATCAGTGCGAATTCTCTTTAAAAAATTACTTTCTTTTCTGTGAAGCGAATGTTAGGGTGCTCGGGTTGCAATTTGTCCCCTACAAGTTGGTCTCTGACAGTTACCCCTTCTTTCCTAACTTCTAGTCATTTAATTGTCGGAAAAATAACAACTTATAAAAGGAAAATTTGATTTCCTGACCTGTAGTTTTAAAAATATTTTCCTAAGTTTCATGAAACCGATGGTTGTTTAATCCTCTGTAACCCGAAAACTGTCTATTTTCGAACTTTGCCCATTACATTTTTTGAACGAAACGATAGGAATTTACTCTGAAGATGATTTCACTTTCCCAAATATTCTTCGTCACAATTTGAGTGTCTTCAAAATTCTCCTACCTCCACTTTCCGCGGCCAATAAACAATAAGCATCCTTCTATCCCCTCTTCAATTTGTACTTTGCCTACACTAAGCCTAGTCTATCTGTAATTTCACAAATCACTTAAGAACTTAGAACTGCATTCCGCCGCAGAAAGTCAGTCACATCTGTCTACAAAAGTACGACCCTTAACCCGTCCTTATAATAAATAAAATTGAATTAATTTTTAATAAAGTGTGTGTGTCAATTATTCACAATACCTTCAATCACTTTACATGAATGTTTTGCCTCGTCCACAAAACACTTATTCAGTTAAGGAACTATGGCGAGTTTATCAGTCAATCATACATGTAAGTAAAATCGGATACATAAATTGATCTATAGTTTAAAGCTAGTGTAAAACTTTATTGAAAGATTAATTTGTAAAACAATTGCAGGGAAATCACCGGAATTTCTCGAACGCAATAAATGTATAATGAATCACTAGCCGGGTGGAGATGCTGTAGCGAAGTTTAAAGATATTAACTACATTGTACATAAACATAAGAGAAAACTTTTATACCTATGCATTGTGTAGGTGCTATATGGTTGCATTTTACTGTTATCACTGCTGATCGCTGTTTTGAGTCGTTCTTAAGTAACTACCGAGTTCTATCTGGTTCAGGAAATCCACGTCATACTAAGACTCATGATGTAAAATCAAAGGTAGTACATTACGGTAATCGCCCGCGACATTTATGCCGTACGTTCTAATGGTATAATATGCACGAAATGGATGGATACAATAGCAGCTCACATGTTGACCAAGTTGATCAGAAAAACCGTGCACCTTGTTTAGTCGTTTTCATTTTTAAACATTCGTCTATTATTCTCAAAGACAATTCATTTGAAATAAATGTTTATTTCACAAAGAAATAAAATTTTAATCATTGATATTCTTGGAACATTTTGAAACTATGTTAAAATCTATGTCTGAAAATTTGTGTGCATTTAATTTTGTATTTTATGCAAGTTTGTAATTCAGTGTCATAACAACAGGACATGTCAATTTGAATTGTAACAAAGTTACAGCACCCGTCCGATTACTCGTGGTCCTGAAGACCCCAACCCTGCCCGTAACTGGGACGGGGAGCGCAAGCGGAGCTCTCAGCCGCCCCAGTCTCTCTCGAACCTCTCTCCGTGAGTGTCTCTTAATTTCGCCATTGAAGTACATCCGTTGTTTCTGCTTCGTCATTGAACTTTCGGTGCTATCTTCGCTATCTGGATGATGGCTTAGTGATTTCTAACAGCCAAGATGCAATTGATATTGTGTTATTTCATTTTCAAAGTAATTTCCAAAAAACCATTGATAATGCAAATAAGTTTGTTTTGAATAGAAATAGAGCGTAATCGTGAAAAGCGTACATTAAAGGTGAGCAAGCCTAATTAATTATATATCAAAATTGATAGCGAAGTTTGGCATGGAAGATGCACACCAGTTTAGTGTTCCTGCCGAACCTGGTTAAAAATAAGTTAGATAAAAACGATTGTATACCCTATCGCGAAGTAGTAGGTTCACTATTGTTTGCAGCCAGAGTATGTCGTCCAGACATCAAATGTGTTGTAAATTATGCGAGTAAATTCTTAGATACTGTTGGCTAAGAGCATTGGCAAGCAGTTAAGAGAATAATCAGATACTTAATAGGAACTCGTAATTCTCTCTCTGGTATTGTTTTCGGAAATAGTGGGTGTTCCTTCAATCTAATAGGGTATAAAGATGTGGATTATGCAGGTTGCCTAGAATCACGCAAATCTAGAAGCGGTTTTGTATTTTTATTAAATGATGGACTAATACCGTGGTCTAGTCAAAAACAAAATGTAGTTTCATTGCCAACTACGGAGGCTGAATACATTGCTATAGCTCACGAGCTCACGAAACGAAAGAAGCTGTTTGGTTAAGTCATAAAGAGATTAAAATTGATCATGTTCAATCTAAAGAGCAGCTAGCCGAATTGCTTGCAAAACTACTACCAAAACAGCAATTTTGCATGTTGCGAGAAAAAATGAGTGTCATGAAAGATTCAAATTAAGTGGGAGTGTTGAATTTTCCTACAGTAAATGTAATAGAAATTTTTTTACCGTGAGTGTTCACTGCGTTGCATCAAATAGTTTTCCTATAGCTTGTACTAGAGTTTGTACCTACTTGAAAACATCTGAACAGAGTTCTGCTCCTAGCCTTGAAATTTTCCTTAGGTTATAAAAATTCCACAAAATATTCTAAAATTCCTTACAATTCTATGAATGTTCCAAGACGTCTTTAGGCCGTACTAAAAACGTTCTATGTCAGGCCAATAACGTTCTAAAAACGTACAATGTGCCAAAGACGTTTTTAGGTCGTATTTAAACTTTACGTCTTAAAAACGTTTTTAAATGTCGTGCCCGCTCGAACGTTTTGAAAATCCCACAAATCATTTGAATTTCATAAAAATAACTCTAAAATTGAAAAAACTTAAAATTTCTAGAAACCTTCGAAAATTCTTCTCTACAAAAAAGTATGATGTAATGAAATGACTCGAGAATCTTTCATATATTATTTTACTTCAAATCTGATTGGCTATAGAATTGCTTGAATTTTTAAGAAGTGAAACAACTGTTTAAAATTTGTATTTGACAGTTTGAAAAGTCAAGAATGTTTAGTTTTTCTTGACAATTACATGATACTCAAGGGTTTAAAAATTTCAAGAGCTTACAAACAAGAATCCAGAAGTTCTTGTCTTGTCATGCATAAGTATGCGAAACGGTGAACATATATCAATAAGAGTTTTCAATAATACGTTTATGTCTAGAATGATTCTCATTCGTCTAAAGAATTTGTACAAAGAAAATATTTCGTAATCTAAAGCGACAGCAAACACATGAAGGTCACAAGTTATACACTCGATATAAATTTTTATGATTTTATTTTTACGCTATAACGTACTCGTAAATCAGTAAATCACTAGTGGTACGAAATTAATTCTAAAATAAAACACTCAAATCAGTTTCCTTTACATGATAAATCATTCCAGCAGCTATAATTTTTGTATAATTATTTAGAAAATTGATACATATTTGAATATAGAATAAAATCCATATTTCTTCACTACGGTAGAAACGTGACAAGTCGGTTTACTAAGGCTTTTAAAGTTTCCTTTGAAAGAGATAAGTAAAACACATATAATGAAATATAAGCTGTAAAATTGCAATTTTTGCAAGTCACAAGCAAAAATTTAACAAGATCAAATTGATATTTATCTTTCTGAGTTAGCTCTGGCTGTTCCACGGTTTATATTACTTTCGCCTGAGCCCTGGAACTATTCTGCTGTATCTTGTCATATCCTGCCTTATCCGGAAATATCCTCCCTATTTTTGGAAATAATCTGTTTTATCTAAAAATAACCTGCCTTATCTTGGATCCATCCTGCATTATCCTGTTCAATTTTTAAGTATTGAAGGACTTTAAGAAGTTTTTGGGGCGCCTGCAGTAACTTCAAGAAGTTTAAATGATTCAAATTTTCCCGTCTGACCTACTGCTGCACTCCTATATTATCCTTCATTTTACTTGTGCACGACGCCCAATTAATTGCAGTGTGTTCCTGTGCATTCTTGGGGTGCACCCATTCTAGTCACGAACATGATCATAGCCTTCTCTATTATAACGCTTCATGGAAATGATAGTCAGATATGTTTTAATCAACCAATGAGCATCGATCCAGTTGCTAAAGAAGACAAGGTCGCCGATTTCTCACCATCTTTCGTCCACTTTCGTCGAGCAACTTCCAAATGGAGAAAATCCTACACTAACTATTTCTATTTCTTTATAATACATGACTCAGTCGTGTCGCGGGAAAGAAAAGTTTAATAAACTACTGAGTAGTATATTGGCACTACTCATTCGTTTTTCTTTGCAATAATCATTCGTTTTATAATAATATATAATAATATTATATAATTATATTTTATATAATAATCATTCACACGTATGTGTATACAGTCGTGAGTATTACCTTTCGTCTTGACAGATATTGCTCACACGACCATTCGTGCAGCCTAACATGACTTATTCGTGTAGCGAAAACATAGAATAGTATGGATGGCACTACTCACGACTGTATGCACATTTTTGTGGAAAAAAGAATAATTACTGCATAGAGAAACGAATGAGTCGTGCCAATACCTGAGTCATTTATTAAACTTTTTTTTCTGGCCACACGACTGAGTCATATATCATAAAAGAATAGTTAGTGCAGGATTTTGTCCGTGCAGAACGTCACCACGTAATTGATGTTTTCAGACCGAAGAGCAAAAAAGGGGAAAAAAAATTTCATAACAGAGGAAAAAATTCAGAGAAGGGAAAAAAACTTCGAACGTGCTGACTCTAGCGGAGAATATTAGCATTTCGTTACGGTGATTCAATATGCCATGTTTTCATAACATTATGACTTAAAAAAAGTTATTCGATACTTTTAAAAACTGTACTAACGTCACAATAAATTATACTGGTAAGTCTTTGTGAATTTTAGATTATAAACAAAAGTTTGATTTTTAAAATAAAAATGTGAGTGCAATATTATTTTTAAAATATTTATAAAATGTTTGCTTCTTTAATACCCTGGACCTGCAATTCGCTCGCACGATCTTGAATTTACCAACTTTTACCTACATTCAACTTTGCTACAAGGAAATCGAAACTTGCGTCTTTTGGAAATTGGTTTAAGAATGTAACATATGCACTTTAGTAAGGCAGGCATTTTTGACTCGCGAGACATAAAACGCCTGTTTTCCTCTCTTGGTGCATAATATTCTATATCTCTGCGATTGAAATCATTTATTAAAGCAAGTCCGATAAAAGTAGCATATTGTTAACTCTAATTTTTTTTGGTAGATTTTTATAACGTGCATTTTTTTTGCCTTTAAATTTATGAAAATTGTAATTTCTAAATTGATTAATAATTGTGTTGTCTGTGATTTCTGTTACCTTATTTTGCATTATTTGAAATCTCCCTGACATTTTTGCCTCTTGTATGATACGAGTTAGAATCTCATTATAATAATATTACTTGCGATATTTGTTTCCCATATTTTACGCCGTTTAGGCCCTTTTTATTTGTCCACTTATTGTACATTACTTCAACCCTTTTTTGATGATTCGTTTAAGAATTGCATCATTTAATTGTAGATTATCATTTATATTTGTGTGCTCTTTTTAAGTGTATTCTTATATTCGACGCTTGCCCTAAAGTTTTAAGATTATTAGTGCATTTCATGTTTTGATTTTATATTCCTGTCATTAATTTTGTTTGGACAATTTATTTAATTTTTTAAAAATCATTATCCAATCTGAAGAAACGTATGAAAGGTCCTAATCTTCTAGATTAGTTATTTGATTTTCTTTTGTCATTTAGACTCCTCCATTTTATTTCTTTTATATCCTTATATGTTTTTGATGGTCAACTGTTTTATGTTTAGAATATGACTGAATTGTGAATTTGAAAAGGAAGCTTTACAAATTCAATAAATTTTTCAATTATTATTGCTCCGAATTTCAGTATCAACCTGCACTTATTCTTAATGTACGTGACGATCTTCCTGGTTTCCTCTTTTAAGAACCTTAGAGAAGGACTCACAGGTGTTTCTCGCTCGACTGTTTCCTCAATCTCGGTACGAAAACGTTACTTGAATCACGTGTGTGAATATAAATATGTAAATCTGACTGACTACGCGCTGAAAATATGTATTTTCTTATGTTCACCTTAATCATTTGCAGTCATCGGTTCCGTTTATGGATATACACTGATGTTGCGTCTTATAACACAGGGTCCGTGAATATGTGTATATAATATTTGTTTAAAATTGCTCTAGTAAGTGATAGGTATGGCTATACATACAGAAAACTCATTTGTGATAGATAAATCCAAAACTCAAAGAGTCAAAACAGTAGTTCATGGTAGTCATGTGTTCCCTGCTGATGTCTTTACCAAAATCCCACTGTGCAGGCTTTACTTTGATGGCCGTAAGGATAAAAGTAAAAGAATGGGCAAAATACTACCGGCGCATTCACACCGAGGAACGAATATCACTTATAACAATATATCACTTGCCAGGCTCGTATTATATTCGCCACGTTACTCCAGCATAGGGTACAGAAATTAACATTTAAAAATGCATCCTCTACTTTTTAGATTAAAATGATGGCGTAATGGTGGTATAATAATGGTGGTGTAATTCTTTTACTAGAGTAGGATCTAAAACATCCATTAAAATGGATTGCTTGTCTCCATCATTTTAATGAGTTGCATCTTAGGCACCTTATGCAGTCTCTTGATGGTACCACCTAAGACTTTTTGTGGAACAAAAGGTAAACATCTAGAGAAATGTGAAAGCCTCCCTGTATGCAGCGTCAAGATATTGGATGTGGATTTGCCGGATGTAGATGTTACAAAGCTGAGTAAGAATCAGAAGTACCTGTACGCCATTTTCATGGCCATTCAATCAAGAGTGTGTTCTGAGGATCTAACGAGGTAAAACTCCGGTTCTCATACTTTGCGCATCAAGAAAATGTTCTTCTGTCCATGTTGGCTGACGCAAGACAGGAAATTAGAAAAATGGCAGTGCAAACAATTCTATCAAAGAGACTGCAGGCTGCGACTGCAGAAGGCGGGGGTGGAGACACAGACCCACACAGACTTTTCTTGTGACACACAGGCGGTGGAAAGAACGGTAAAACTTGTCATCCAACCTGCAAAAGGCGTGTATGATACAGAAGCACTTGACGAGTACATTAAGTCCACACTCAAATCAAGAAAAATTATGCCTCTTCAGTTGCTGAATCTTGAAGAATCTTGCTCTCTCTTGGAGCCAATAGTTCCGCAGAGAGTGTTCGAAAAGCGTCGAACAGATCACATAAAGTTCATTAAAGTAATAATACACCAGTCACAAAGTTCACGATCGCAATTCATAAGCTCAGTGGCACTATTAAAAATGAATTTCTATCAGGAAAATCACAAATTATGAGTAATCTGATTAGAGTCCCCTATCCAGATGCTCACTTATCACTCTAAATTCACAGACACAAGTTCAAATTCTAAGTTCGAACTTACTTTTATCACGGATAATCACTGAGTTTATCGTGAGAAAAGTAAATTTACATTTCTTAGGCTCTTACATATCTGGTGTCGTGAACTTGTCTCGATTTCGCTTGACTTTCAAGGTACTTGTCCTTTCGAAGAGAGATGAAGTACGTGACGTGATGAAGTACGCCACTCATTTTTTATTTTAATTATAAATATTTATTATTAATAACTTGTATAATAATAATAAATCGATTTATGTGTGTGTGTGTACATTTTATGCATTCTTTGAATCTACCGCCATTTCCCCAAGTTCCAGATCTGCAGTTTTAACAGTTAAAAAGCGACAACATGCCTCCATATTGTAGGAGCGGATTTATAATTCCAGACGTGACAAGTATAGGTATATTATAGTATCCGTTACGCTGACATACAAACGCCGCGGAACTTACAAACTACATCTACTTATTTTATTTTATTTCTTAA